>CAJUXJ010001255.1:0-70962 GCA_910589775.1 Avena eriantha
AAAAGGACCGCCGGAGCTCCGGAATCCACTGGAACTTGCACGTGGACCTAGTATATGTGTCCAAGTCTGGTGGAAGGTCCATGGATGCAATGTCTAGATCCCCGGTGTGACCTTCTCACATGCGTGCGATAACACTTAGTAGATTCCTGGACGTGTAGGGGTAACAGTCCCGTTGAGGGTATACCAGGGGGCTAGCATGTGCCATAAAGTCCCAACCTTTGTTTCCCATGTACATATGACCTAGACAAAGCTAAACCAACAAAAAAGCGTTGTTGTCTGAACCTCGTACAAAGAAAGCTACAGGGGTAGACCCGCAGGCCCCACCGCATAGGGTTTCGCTAGAAAAGCACCGCCGGACGCTCGGAAATCCCACTGGAACTTGCACGTGTACCTAGTATATGTGTCCAAGTGTGGTGGAAGGTCCATGGATGCAATATCTGGATCCCTGGAGTGACCTTCTTCACATGCGTGCGATAACACTTAGTAGATTCCTGGACGTGTAGGGGTAACAGTCGCGTTGCGGGTATACCGGGGGCTAGCATGTGCTATAAGGTCCCAACCTTTGTTTTCCATGTAGATATGACCTAACAAAGCTAAACCAACAAAAAGTGCGGTGTCTGAACCTCGTACAAAGAGAGCTACAGGGGTAGACCTGCGGGCCCCACCGCCGAGGGTTTCGCTGGAAAAAGGACCACCGGAGCTCCGGAATCCCACTAGAACTTGCATGTGGACCTAGTATATGTGTCCAAGTTGTGGTGGAAGGTCCATGGATGCAATGTCTATATCCCCGGTGTGACCTTCTTCACATGCATGCGATAACACTTAGTAGATTCCTGGACGTGTAGGGGTAACAGTCCGCTGCGGGTATAACGGGAGGCTGGCATGTGCTATAAGGTTCCAACCTTTGTTTTCCATGTACATATGACCTAAAAAAAGCTAAGCCAACAAAAAAATCCTGTTGTCTGAACCTCGTACAAAGAAAGCTACAGGGGTAGACCCGCAGTCCCCACCGCCTACGGTTTCGCTAGAAAAGGACCGCCGGAGCTCCGGAATCCCACTGGAACTTGCACATGGACCTAGTATATGTGTCCAAGTATGGTGGCACGTCCATGGATGCAATGTCTAGATCCCCGGTGTGACCTTCTTCACATGCGTGTGATAACACTTAGTAGATTCCTGGACGTGTTGGGGTAACAGTACCGCTGCGGGTATACCGGGAGGCTAGCATGTGCTATAAGGTCCCAACCTTTGTTTTCCATGTACATATGACCTAAACAAAGCTAAACCAACAAAAAGCGTGTCGTCTGAACCTCGTACAAAGAAAGCTATAGGGGTAGACCCGCAGGCCCCACCGCCTAGGGTTTCGCTAGAAAAGGACCGCCGGAGCTCCGAAATCCCACTAGAACATGCACGTAGACCTAGTATATGTGTCCAAGTGTGGTGGAAGGTCCATGGATGCAATGTCTAGATCCCTGGAGTAACCTTCTTCACATGCGTGCGATAACACTTAGTAGATTCCTGGACGTGTAGGGGTAACAGTCCCGTTGCGGGTATACCGGGGGCTAGCATATGCTATAAGGTCCCAACCTTTGTTTTCCATGTAGATATGACCTAAACAAAGCTAAACCAACAAAAAAGCGCGTTGTCTGAACCTCGTACAAAGAAAGCTACAGGGATAGACCCGCGGGTCCTACCGCCAAGGGTTTCACTGGAAAAGGAATACCGGAGCTCCGGAGTCCCACTGGAACTTGCACGTGGACCTAGTATATGTCTCCAAGTGTGGTGGAAGGTCCATGGATGCAATGTGTATATCCCTGGTGTGACCTTCTTCACATCCGTGCGATAACACTTAGTTGATTTTTGGACGTGTAGGGGTAACAGTCCCGCCGCGGGTATACCGGGGGGCTAGCATGTGATATAATGTCCCAACCTTTGTTTTCCACGTAGATATGACCTAAACAAAGCTAAACCAACAAAGAAGCGCGTTGTCTGAACCTCGTACAAAGAAAGCTATAGGGGTAGATTCGCGGGCCCCACTTCCTTGGGTTTCGCTGGAAAAGGACCGTCAAACCTCCAGAATACCACTTCAAATTGCACGTGGACCAAGTATATGTGTCCAAGTGTGGTGGAAGGTCCATGGATGCAATGTCTAGATCCCGGTGTGACCTTCTTCACATGCGTGCGATAACACTTAGTAGATTCTTGGACGTGTAGGGGTAACAGTCCGCTGCGGGTATACCGGGAGGCTAGCATGTGCTATAAGGTCCCAACCTTTGTTTTCCATGTATATATGACCTAAACAAAGCTAAACCAACAGCCTGTTGCCTGAACCTCGTACAAAGAAAGCTAAAAGGGTAGACTTGCAGGCCCCACCGCCTATGGTTTCGCTAGAAAAGGACCGCCGGAGCTCTAGAATCCCACTGGAACTTGCACGTGGACCTAGTATATGTGTCCAAGTGTGGTGGAAGGTCCATGGATGCAATGTCTAGATCCCTGGAGTGACCTTCTTCACATGCATGTGATAACACTTATTAGATTCATGGACGTGTAGGGGTAACAGTCCCGCTGCGGGTATACCGAGGGGCTAGCATGTGCTATAAGGTCCCAACCTTTGTTTTCCATGTAGATATGACCTAAACAAATCTAAACCAACAAAAAAGCGTGTTGTCTGAACCTCGTACAAAGAAAGCTACAGGGGTAGATCCGCGGCCCCACCGCCAAGGGTTTCACTTCAAAAGGACCGCCGGAGCTCTAGAATCCCATTGGAACTTGCACGTGGACCTAGTACATCTGTCCAAGTGTGGTGGAAGGTCCATGGATGGAATGTCTAGATCCCCGGTGTGACCTTCTTCACATGCGTGCGATAACACTTAGTAGATTTCTAGATGTCTAGGAGTAACAGTCCCGCTGCGGGTATACCGGGGGGCTAGCATGTCCTATAAGGTCCCAACCTTTGTTTTCCATGTAGATATGACCTAAACAAAGCTAAACCAACAAAAAAGCATGTTGTCTGAACCTCGTACAAAGAGAGCTACAGGGGTAGACCTGCGGGCCCCACCGCCAAGGGTTTCGCTAGAAAAGGACCGCCGGAGCTCCGAAATCCCACTAGAACTTGCACGTGGACCTAGTATATGTGTCCAAGTGTGGTGGAAGGTCCATGGATGCAATGTCTAGATCCCTGGAGTGACCTTCTTCACATGCGTGCGATAACACTTAGTAGATTCCTGGACGTGTAGGTGTAACAGTCCCGTTGCGGGTATACCGAGGGGCTAGCATGTGCTATAAGGTCCCAACCTTTGATTTCCATGTATATATGACCTAAACAAAGCTAAACCAACAAAAAGTGCATTGTCTGAACCTCTTACAAAGAGAGCTACAGGGGTAGACCTGCGGGCCCCACCGCCGAGGCTTTCCCTGGAAAAGGACCACCGGAGCTCCGTACTCCCACTGGAACTTTCACGTGGACCTAGTATATGTGTCCAAGTGTCGTGGAAGGTCCATGGATGCAATGTCTATATCCCCGGTGTGACCTTCTTCACATGCGTGCGATAACACTTTGTAGATTTTTGGACGTGTAGGGGTAACAGTCCCGCTACGGGTATACCAGGGGGCTAGCATGTGCGATAAGGTCCCAACCTTTGTTTTCCATGTAGATATGACCTAAACAAATCTAAACCAACAAAAACGCGTGTTGTCTGAACCTCGTACAAAGAAAGCTACAGGGGTAGATCCGCGGGCCCCACTACCAAGGGTTTCACTACAAAGGACCGCCGGAGCTCTGGAATCCCACTGGAACTTGCACATGGACCTAGTATATCTGTCCAAGTGTGGTGGAAGGTCCATGGATGGAATGTTTAGATCCCCGGTGTGACCTTCTTCACATGCGTGCGATAACACTTAGTAGATTTTTGGACGTCTAGGGGTAACAGTCCCGCTACGGGTATACCGGGAGGCTAGCATGTGCGATAAGGTCCCAACCTTTGTTTTCCATGTAGATATGACCTAAACCAAGCTAAAACAACAAAAAAGCGCGTTGTCTGAACCTCGTACAAAGAAAGCTACAGGGTAAGACCCGCAGGCCCCTCCGCCTAGGGTTTCGCTAGAAAAGGACCACCGGAGCTCCAGAATCCCACTGGAACTGGCACGTGGACCTAGTATATGTGTCCAAGTGTGGTGGAAGGTCCATGGATGCAATGTCTAGATCCCCGGTGTGACCTTCTTCACATGCGTGCGATAACACTTAGTAGATTTTTGGACGTGTAGAGGTAAAAGTCCGGTTGCGGGTATACCAGGGGGATAGCATGTCCTATAAGGTCCCAACCTTTGTTTTCCATGTAGATATGACCTAAACAAAGCTAAAATAACAAAAAAGTGCGTTGTCTAGACCTCGTACAAAGAAAGCTACAGGGGTAGACCCGCGGGCCCCACCGCCTAGGGTTTCGCTGGAAAAGGACCGCCGGAGCTCCGGAATCCCACTGGAACTTGCACGTGGACCTAGTATATGTGTCCAAGTGTGGTGGAAGTTCCATGGATGCAATGTCTAGATCCCCGGTGTGACCTTCTTCACATGCGTGCCATAACACTTACTAGATTTTTCGACGTGTAGGGGTAACAGTCCCGCTTCGGGTATACCGGGGGCTAGCATGTGCTGTAAGGTCCCAACCTTTGTTTTCCATGTACATATGACCTAAACAAATCTAAACATCCAAAATGTGTGTTGTCTGAACCTCGTACAAAAAAAGCTACAAGGGTAGACCCACGGTCCCCACCGCCTGGGGTTTCGTTTGAAAAGGACCGCCGGAGCTCCGTACTCCCACTGGAACTTTCACGTGGACCTAGTATATGTGTCCAAGTGTGGTGGAACGTGCATGGATGCAATGTCTAGATCACCGGTGTGACCTTCTTCACATGTGTGCGATAACACTTAGTAGATTTTTAGACGTGTAGGGGTAACATTCCCGCTGCGGGTATACTGGGGGCTAGCATGTGCTATTAGGTCCCAACCTTTATTTTACATGTAGATATGACCTAAAAAATCTAAACCAACAAAAACGCGTGTTGTCTGAACCTCGTACAAAGAAAGCTACAGGGGTAGATCCGCGGGCCCCACTACCAACGGTTTCACTACAAAAGGACCGTCGGAGCTCTGGAATCCCACTGGAACTTGCACATGGACCTAGTATATCTGTCCAAGTGTGGTGGAAGGTCCATGGATGGAATGTTTAGATCCCCGGTGTGACCTTCTTCACATGCGTGCGATAACACTTAGTAGATTTTTGGACGTCTAGGGGTAACAGTCCCGCTACGGGTATACCGGGAGGCTAGCATGTGCGATAAGGTCCCAACCTTTGTTTTCCATGTAGATATGACCTAAACCAAGCTAAAACAACAAAAAAGCGCGTTGTCTGAATCTCGTACAAAGAAAGCTACAGGGTAAGACCCGCAGGCCCCACCGCCTAGGGTTTCGCTAGAAAAGGACCACCGGAGCTCCAGAATCCCACTGGAACTGGCACGAGACCTAGTATATGTGTCCAAGTGTGGTGGAAGGTACATGGATGCAATGTCTAGATCCCCGGTGTGACCTTCTTCACATGCGTGCGATAACACTTAGTAGATTTTTGGACGTGTAGAGGTAAAAGTCCCGCTGCGGGTATACCAGGGGATAGCATGTCCTATAAGGTCCCAACCTTTGTTTTCCATGTAGATATGACCTAAACAAAGCTAAAATAACAAAAAAGTGCGTTGTCTAGACCTCGTACAAAGAAAGCTACAGGGGTAGACCCGCGGGCCCCACCGCCTAGGGTTTCGCTGGAAAAGGACCGCCGGAGCTCCGGAATCCCACTGGAACTTGCACGTGGACCTAGTATATGTGTCCAAGTGTGGTGGAAGTTCCATGGATGCAATGTCTAGATCCCCGGTGTGACCTTCTTCACATGCGTGCCATAACACTTACTAGATTTTTCGACGTGTAGGGGTAACAGTCCCGCTTCGGGTATACCGGGGGCTAGCATGTGCTGTAAGGTCCCAACCTTTGTTTTCCATGTACATATGACCTAAACAAATCTAAACATCCAAAATGTGTGTTGTCTGAACCTCGTACAAAAAAGCTACAAGGGTAGACCCACGGTCCCCACCGCCTGGGGTTTCGTTTGAAAAGGACCGCCGGAGCTCCGGAATCCCACTGGAACTTGCACGTGGACCTAGTATATGTGTCCAAGTGTGGTGGAACGTGCATGGATGCAATGTCTAGATCACCGGTGTGACCTTCTTCACATGTGTGCGATAACACTTAGTAGATTTTTAGACGTGTAGGGGTAACATTCCCGCTGCGGGTATACTGGGGGCTAGCATGTGCTATTAGGTCCCAACCTTTGTTTTACATGTAGATATAACTAAGCAAAGCTAAGCCAACAAAAAAACGTGTTGTCTGGACCTCGTACAAACAAAGCTACAGGGGTAGACCCACGGGCCCTACCGCCTAGGGTTTCACTGGAAAAGGACCCGCGTACAAAGAAACCTCGTACAAAGAAAGCTATAGGGGTAGACTTGCGGGCCCCACTTCCTAGGGTTTCGCTGGAAAAGGACCGTCGGAGCTCCGGAATCCCACTGGAACTTGCACGTGGACCTAGTATATGTGTCCAAGTGTAGTGGAAGGTACATGGATGCAATGTCTAGATCCCCGGTTTGACCTTCCTCACATGCGTGCGATAACACTTAGTCGATTTTTGGACGTGTAGGGGTAACAGTCCCGCTGCGGGTATACCGGGGGGATAGCATGTCCTATAAGGTCCCAACCTTTATTTTCCATGTAGATATGACCTAAACGAAGCTAAAATAACAAAAAAGCGCAATGTCTGAATCTCGTACAAAGAAAGCTACAGGGGTAGACCCGCGGGCCCCACTTCCTAGGGTTTCGCTGGAAAAGGACAGCCGGAGCTCCGGAATCCCACTGGAACTTGCACGTGGACCTAGTATATGTGTCCAAGTGTGGTGGAAGGTCCATGGATGCAATGCCTAGATCCCCGGTGTGACCTTCTTCACGTGCGTGCGATAATACTTAGTAGATTTTTGCACGTGTAGGGGTAACAGTCCCGCTGCTGGTATACTGGGGGGCTAGCATGTGCTATAATGTCCCAAACATTGTTTTCCATGTAGATATGACCTAAACAAATCTAAACCAAAAAAATCGCGTTGTCTGAACGTCGTACAAAGAAAGCTATAGGGGTAGACCCGTGGGCCCCACCGCCTAGGGTTTCACTGGGAAAGGACCACCGTAGCTCCAGAATCCCACTGGAACTTGCACGTGGACATAGTATATGTGGCCAAGTGTGGTGGAAGGTCCATGGATGGAATGTCTGGATCCCCGGTGTGACCTTCTTCACATGCGTGCGATAACACTTAGTAGATTTTTGGACGTGTTGGGGTAACAGTCCCGCTGCGGGTATACCGGGGGGCTAACATGTGCTATAAGGTCCCAACCTTTGTTTTCCATCTAGATATGACCTAAACAAAGCAAGACATACAAAAAAGTGCGTTGTCTAAACATCGTACAAAGAAAGCTATAGGGGTAGACTCGCGGGCCCCACTTCCTAGGGTTTCGTTGGAAAAGGACCGCCGGAGCTCCGTAATCCCAGTGGAACTTGCACGTAGACCTAGTATATGTGTCCAAGTGTGGTGGAAGGTCCATGGATGCAATGTCTAGATCCCCGGTGTGACCTTCTTCCCATGTGTGCGATAACACTTAGTAGATTCCTGGGCGTGTAGGGGTAATAGTCCCGCTGCGGGTATACCGGGGGGATAGGATGTGCTATAAGGTCCCAACCTTTGTTTTCCATGTAGATATGACCTAAACAAATCTAAAACAACAAAAACGCGTGTTGTCTGAACCTCGTACAAAGAAAGCTACAGGGGTAGATCCGCGGGCCCCACTACCAAGGGTTTCACTACAAAAGGACCGCCGGAGCTCTGGAATCCCACTGGAACTTGTACATGGACCTAGTATATCTGTCCAAGTGTGGTGGAAGGTCCATGGATGGAATGTTTAGATCCCCGGTGTGACCTTCTTCACATGCGTGCGATAACACTTAGTAGATTTTTGGACGTCTAGGGGTAACAGTCCCGCTACGGGTATACCGGGAGGCTAGCATGTGCGATAAGGTCCCAACCTTTGTTTTCCATGTAGATATGACCTAAACCAAGCTAAAACAACAAAAAAGCGCGTTGTCTGAACCTCGTACAAAGAAAGCTACAGGGTAAGACCCGCAGGCCCCACCGCCTAGGGTTTCGCTAGAAAAGGACCACCGGAGCTCCAGAATCCCACTAGAACTGGCACGTGGACCTAGTATATGTGTCCAAGTGTGGTCGAAGGTCCATGGATGCAATGTCTAGATCCCCGGTGTGACCTTCTTCACATGCGTGCGATAACACTTACTAGATTTTTGGACGTGTAGAGGTAACAGTCCCGCTGCGGGTATACCAGGGGGATAGCATGTCCTATAAGGTCCCAACCTTTGTTTTCCATGTAGATATGACCTAAACAAAGCTAAAATAACAAAAAAGTGCGTTGTCTAGACCTCGTACAAAGAAAGCTACAGGGGTAGACCCGCGGGCCCCACCGCCTAGGGTTTCGCTGGAAAAGGACCGCCGGAGCTCCGGAATCCCACTGGAACTTGCACGTGGACCTAGTATATGTGTCCAAGTGTGGTGGAAGTTCCATGGATGCAATGTCTAGATCCCCGGTGTGACCTTCTTCACATGCGTGCCATAATACTTACTAGATTTTTCGACGTGTAGGGGTAACAGTCCCGCTGCGGGTATACCGGGGGCTAGCATGTGCTGTAAGGTCCCAACCTTTGTTTTCCATGTACATATGACCTAAACAAATCTAAACATCCAAAATGTGTGTTGTCTGAACCTCGTACAAAAAAAGCTACAAGGGTAGACCCACGGTCCCCACCGCTTGGGGTTTCGCTTGAAAAGGACCGCCGGAGCTCCGGAATCCCACTGGAACTTGCACGTGGACCTAGTATATGTTTCCAAGTGTGGTGGAACGTGCATGGATGCAATGTCTAGATCACCGGTGTGACCTTCTTCACATGTGTGCGATAACACTTAGTAGATTTTTAGACGTGTAGGGGTAACATTCCCGCTGCGGGTATACTGGGGGCTAGCATGTGCTATTAGGTCCCAACCTTTGTTTTACATATAGATATGACCTAAACAAAGCTAAGCCAACAAAAAAGCGTGTTGTCTGGACCTCGTACAAACAAAGCTACAGGGGTAGACCCACGGGCCCTACCGCCTAGGGTTTCGCTGGAAAAGGACCCGCGTACAAAGAAACCTCGTACAAAGAAAGCTATAGGGGTAGACTTGCGGGCCCCACTTCCTAGGGTTTCGCTGGAAAAGGACCGTCGGAGCTCCGGAATCCCACTGGAACTTGCACGTGGACCTAGTATATGTGTCCAAGTGTAGTGGAAGGTCCATGCATGCAATGTCTAGATCCCCGGTGTGACCTTCTTCACATGCGTGCGATAACACTTAGTCGATTTTTGGACGTGTAGGGGTAACAGTCCCGCTGCGGGTATACCGGGGGGATAGCATGTCCTATAAGGTCCCAACCTTTATTTTCCATGTAGATATGACCTAAACAAAGCTAAAATAACAAAAAAGCGCAATGTCTGAATCTCGTACAAAGAAAGTTACAGGGGTATACCCGCGGGCCCCCCTTCCTAGGGTTTCGCTGGAAAAGGACAGCCGGAGCTCCGAAATCCCACTGGAACTTGCACGTGGACCTAGTATATGTGTCCAAGTGTGGTGGAAGGTCCATGGATGCAATGCCTAGATCCCCGGTGTGACCTTCTTCACGTGCGTGCGATAATACTTAGTAGATTTTTGGACGTGTAGGGGTAACAGTCCCGCTGCTGGTATACTGGGGGGCTAGCATGTGCTATAAGGTCCCAAACATTGTTTTCTATGTAGATATGACCTAAACAAATCTAAACCAAAAAAATTGCGTTGTCTGAATGTCGTACAAAGAAAGCTATAGGGGTAGACCCGTGGGCCCCACCGCCTAGGGTTTCACTGGGAAAGGACCACCGTAGCTCCAGAATCCCACTGGAACTTGCACGTGGACATAGTATATGTGTCCAAGTGTGGTGGAAGGTCCATGGATGGAATGTATGGATCCCCGGTGTGACCTTCTTCACATGCGTGCGATAACACTTAGTAGATTTTTGGACGTGTAGGGGTAACAGTCCCGCTGCGGGTATACCGGGGGGCTAACATGTGCTATAAGGTCCCAACCTTTGTTTTCCATCTAGATATGACCTAAACAAAGCAAGACATACAAAAAAGTGCGTTGTCTAAACATCGTACAAAGAAAGCTATAGGGGTAGACTCGCAGGCCCCACTTCCTAGGGTTTCGTTGGAAAAGGACCGCCGGAGCTCCGGAATCCCAGTGGAACTTGCACGTAGACCTAGTATATGTGTCCAAGTGTGGTGGAAGGTCCATGGATGCAATGTCTAGATCCCCGGTGTGACCTTCTTCCCATGTGTGCGATAACACTTAGTAGATTCCTGGGCGTGTAGGGGTAACAGTCCCGCTGCGGGTATATCGGGGGGCTAGCATGTGCTATAAGGTCCCAACCTTTGTTTTCCATGTAGATATGACCTAAACAAAGCTAAACCAACAAGAAAGCGCGTTGTTTGAACGTCGTACAAAGAAAGCTTTAGGGGTAGACCCACGGGCCCCACCGCCTAGGGTTTCACTATAAAAGGACCGCCGGAGCTCTGGAATCCCGCTGGAACTTGCCTGTGGACCTAGTTTATGTGTCAAAGTGTGGTGCAAGGTCCATGGATGGAATATCTATATCCCCGGTGTGACCTTCTTCACATGCGTGCGATAACTCTTAGTAGATTATTGGACGTGTAGGGGTAACAGTCCCGCTGCGGGTATACCGGGAGGCTAGCATGTGCTATGAGGTCCCAGCCTTTGTTTTCCATGTAGATATGACCTAAACAAAGCTAAACCAACAAAAAAGTGCGTTGTCTGATCCTTGTACAAAGAAAGCTATAGGGGTAGACCCGCGGGCCCCACCGCCTAGGGTTTCGCTGGAAAAGGACCGCCGGAGCTCCGGAATCCCACTGGAACTTGCATGTGGACCTAGTATATGTGTCCAAGTATGGTGGAAGGTCCATGGATGCAATGTCTAGATCCCCGGTGTAACCTTATTCACATGCGCGATAACACTTTGTAGATTTTTGGACGTGTAGGGGTAACAGTCCCGCTGCTGGTATACCGGGGGCTATCATGTGCTATAAGGTCTCAACCTTTGTTTTCCATGTAGATATAACCTAAACAAAGATAAACCAACAAAACTGCGTGTTGTCTGAACCTCGTACAAACAAAGCTATAGGGGTAGACCCGCGGGCCCCACCGCCTAGGGTTTCGCTCGAAAAGGACCGCCGGAGCTCCGAAATCCCACTGGAAGTTGCACGTGGACCTAGTATATGGGTGCAAGTGTGGTGGAAGGTCCATGGATGCAAATACTAGATCCCCGGTGTAGGCGTAACAATCCCGCTACGGGTATACCGAGGGGCTAGCATGTGCTTTAAGGTCCCAACCTTTGTTTTCCATGTAGATATGACCTAAACAAAGCTAAACCAACAAAAAAGCGCGTTGTCTGAACCTCGTACAAAGAAAGCTACAGGGGTAGACCCGCAAGCCCCACCGCCTAGGGTTTCGCTGGAAAAGGACCAATGGAGCTCGGGAATCCCACTTGAACTTACACGTGGACCTAGTATATGTGTCCAAGTGTGGAGGAAGGTACATGGATGCAATGTCTAGATCCCCAATGTGACCTTCTTTCCATGCGTGCGATAAAACTTAGTAGATTCCTGGACGTGTAGGGGTAACAGTCCCCAGCGGGTATACCGGGAGGCTAGCACGTGCTATAAGGTCCCAACCTTTGTTTTCCATGTACATATGACCTAAAAAAGCTAAACCAACAAAAATGCGTGTTGTCTGAACCTCTTAGAAAGAAAGCTACAGGGGTAGACCCGCAGGCCCCACCGCCTAGGGTTTCGCTAGAAAAGGACCGCCGGAGCTCCGGAATCCCACTGGAACTTGCACGTGGACCTAGTATATGTGTCCAAGTGTGGTGGAAGTTCCATGGATGCAATGTCTAGATCCCCGGTGTGACCTTCTTCACATGCGTGCGATAACAGTTAGTAGATTCCGGGACGTGTAGGGGTAATAGTCCCGCTGCGGGTATACCGGGAGGCTAGCATGTGCTATAAGGTCCCAACCTTTGTTTTCCATGTAGATATGACCTAAACAAACAAAAAATCGCGTTGTCCGAACCTCGTACAAAGAAAGCTACAGGGGTAGACCGGCGGGCCCCACCACCGAGGGTTTCGCTGGAAAAGGACAGCAAGAGCTCCGGAATCACACTAGAACTTGCACGCGGACCTAGTATATGTGTCCAAGTGTGGTGGAAGGTCCATGCATGCAATGTCTCTATCCCCGGTGTGACCTTCTTCATATGCGTGCGATAACACTTAGTAGATTTTTGGACGTGTAGGGGTAACAGTCCCGCCGCGGGTATACCGGGGGCTAGCATGTGATATAAGGTCCCAACCTTTTTTTTCCATGTAGATATGACCTAAACAAAGCTAAAACAACAAAAAAGCGCGTTGTCTTAACCTCGTACAAAGAAAGCTATAGGGGTAGACCCGCGGACCCCACTTCCTTGGGTTTCGCTGGAAAAGGACCGCAGGAGCTCCGGAATCCCACCGGAACTTGCACGTGGACCTAGTATATGTGTCCAAGTGTGGTGGAAGGTCCATGGGTGCAATGTCTAGATCCCCGGTGTGACCTTCTTCACATGCGCGATAACACTTAGTAGATTTTTCGACGTGTAGGGGTAACAGTCCCGATGCTGGTATACTGGGGGGCTAGCATGTGCTATAAGGTCCCAAACATTGTTTTCCATGTAGATATGACCTAAATAAAGCTAAACCAACAAAAAATCACGTTGTCTGAACCTCGTACAAAGAAAGCTAGAGGGGTAGACCCGCAGGCCCCACCGCCTAGGGTTTCACTAGAAAAGGACCACCGAAGCTCCGGAATCCCACTGGAACTTGCACATGGACATAGTATATGTGTCCAAGTCTGGTGGAAGGTCCATGGATGGAATGTCTAGATCCCCGGTGTGACCTTCTTCACATGCGTGCGATAACACTTAGTAGATTCTTGGACGTGTAGGGGTAACAGTCCTGCTACGGTTATACCGGGAGGCTAGCATGTGCTATAAGGTCCCAACCTTTGTTTTCCATGTAGATATGACCTAAGCAAAGCTAAACTAACAAGAAAGAACGTTGTCTGAACCTCGTACAAACAAAGCTACAGGCGTAGACCCGCGGGCCCCACCGCCTATAGGGGTAGACTTGCGGGCCCCACTTCCTAGGGTTTCGTTGGAAAAGGACCGTCGGAGCTCCGGAATCCCACTGGAACTTGCACGTGGACCTAGAATATGTGTCCAGGTGTGGTGGAAGGCCCATGGATGCAATGTCTAGATCCTCGGTGTGACCTTCTTCAGATGTGTGCGATAGCACTTAGTAGATTCCTCGACATGTAGGGCTAACAGTCCGCTGCGGGTATACCGAGAGGCTAGCATGTGCTATAAGGTCCCAACCTTTGTTTTCCATGTACATATGACCTAAAAAAAGCTAAAACAACAAAAATGTGTGTTGTCTGAACCTTGTAGTAAGAAAGCTACTAGGGTAGACCCGCAGGCCCCACCGCCTAGGGTTTCGCTAGAAAAGGACCGCCGGAGCTCCGGAATCCCACTTGAACTTGCATGTGGACCTAGTATATGTGTCCAAGTGTGGTGGAAGTTCAATGGATGCAATGTCTAGATCCCTGGACTGACCTTCTTCACATGCGTGAGATAACACTTAGTAGATTTTTGGACGTCTAGGGGTAACAGTCCCGCTGCGGGTATACCGGGGGGCTAGCATGTGCTATAAGGTCCCAACCTTTGTTTTCCATGTAGATATGACCTAAACAAACAAAAAATCGCGTTGTCCGAACCTCGTACAAAGAAAGCTACAGGGGTAGACCGGCGGGCCCCACCACCGAGGGTTTCGTTGGAAAAGGACAGCAAGAGCTCCGGAATCACACTAGAACTTGCACGCGGACCTAGTATATGTGTCCAAGTGTGGTGGAAGGTCCATGCATGCAATGTCTCTATCCCCGGTGTGACCTTCTTCATATGCGTGCGATAACACTTAGTAGATTTTTGGACGTGTAGGGGTAACAGTCCCGCCGCGGGTATACCGGGGGCTAGCATGTGATATAAGGTCCCAACCTTTTTTTTCCATGTAGATATGACCTAAACAAAGCTAAAACAACAAAAAAGCGCGTTGTCTTAACCTCGTACAAAGAAAGCTATAGGGGTAGACCCGCGGACCCCACTTCCTTGGGTTTCGCTGGAAAAGGACCGCAGGAGCTCCGGAATCCCACCGGAACTTGCACGTGGACCTAGTATATGTGTCCAAGTGTGGTGGAAGGTCCATGGGTGCAATGTCTAGATCCCCGGTGTGACCTTCTTCACATGCGCGATAACACTTAGTAGATTTTTCGACGTGTAGGGGTAACAGTCCCGATGCTGGTATACTGGGGGGCTAGCATGTGCTATAAGGTCCCAAACATTGTTTTCCATGTAGATATGACCTAAATAAAGCTAAACCAAAAAAAAATCACGTTGTCTGAACCTCGTACAAAGAAAGCTAGAGGGGTAGACCCGCAGGCCCCACCGCCTAGGGTTTCACTAGAAAAGGACCACCGAAGCTCCGGAATCCCACTGGAACTTGCACATGGACATAGTATATGTGTCCATGTCTGGTGGAAGGTCCATGGATGGAATGTCTAGATCCCCGGTGTGACCTTCTTCACATGCGTGCGATAACACTTAGTAGATTCTTGGACGTGTAGGGGTAACAGTCCTGCTACGGTTATACCGGGAGGCTAGCATGTGCTATAAGGTCCCAACCTTTGTTTTCCATGTAGATATGACCTAAACAAAGCTAAACTAACAAGAAAGAACGTTGTCTGAACCTCGTACAAACAAAGCTACAGGCGTAGACCCGCGGGCCCCACCGCCTATAGGGGTAGACTTGCGGGCCCCACTTCCTAGGGTTTCGTTGGAAAAGGACCATCGGAGCTCCGGAATCCCACTAGAACTTGCACGTGGACCTAGAATATGTGTCCAGGTGTGGTGGAAGGCCCATGGATGCAATGTCTAGATCCTCGGTGTGACCTTCTTCAGATGTGTGCGATAGCACTTAGTAGATTCCTCGACATGTAGGGCTAACAGTCCGCTGCGGGTATACCGAGAGGCTAGCATGTGCTATAAGGTCCCAACCTTTGTTTTCCATGTACATATGACCTAAAAAAAGCTAAAACAACAAAAATGTGTGTTGTCTGAACCTTGTAGTAAGAAAGCTACTAGGGTAGACCCGCAGGCCCCACCGCCTAGGGTTTCGCTAGAAAAGGACCGCCGGAGCTCCGGAATCCCACTTGAACTTGCATGTGGACCTAGTATATGTGTCCAAGTGTGGTGGAAGTTCAATGGATGCAATGTCTAGATCCCTGGACTGACCTTCTTCACATGCGTGAGATAACACTTAGTAGATTTTTGGACGTCTAGGGGTAACAGTCCCGCTGCGGGTATACCGGGGGGCTAGCATGTGCTATAAGGTCCCAACCTTTGTTTTCCATGTAGATATGACCTAAAAAAAGCTAAACCAACAAAAAAGCGCGTTGTCTGAACCTCGTACAAAGAAAGCTACAAGGATAGACCCGCGGGCTCCATCGCCTAGGGTTTGGCTGGAAAAGGACCACCGGAGCTCCGGAATCCCACTAGAACTTGCACGTGGACCAAATATTTGTGTCCAAGTGTGATGGAAGTTCCATCGATGCAATGTATAGATCACCGGTGTGACCATCTTCACATGCGTGCGATAACAGTTAGTAGATTCCTGGACGTGTAGGGGTAACAGTCCCGTTGCGGGTATACCGGGGGGCTAGCATGTGCTATAAGGTCCCAACCTTTGGTTTGCATGTAGATATGACCTAAAAAAAGCTAAACCAACAAAAAGTGCGTTGTCTGAACCACGTACAAAGAGAGCTACAGGGGTAGACCTGCGGGCCCCACCGCCGAGCGTTTCGCTGGAAAAGGACCACCGGAACTCCGGAATCCCACTAGAACTTGCACGTGGACCTAGTATATGTGTCCAAGTGTGGTGGAAGGTCCATGGATGCAATGTCTAGATCCCCGGTGTGACCTTCTTCACATGCGTGCGATAACACTTAGTAAATTTTTGGACGTGTAGGGGTAACAGTCCCGCCGCTGGTATACCGGGGGGCTAGCATGTGATATAAGGTCCCAACCTTTGTTTTCCATGTAGATATGACCTAAACAAAGCTAAACCAACAAATAAGCGCGTTGTCTGAACCTCGTACAAAGAAAGATATAGGGGTAGACTCGCGGGCCCCACTTCCTAGGGTTTCGCTGGAAAAGGACCGTCGGAGCTCCGGAGTCCAACTGGAAATTGCACGTGGACCTAGTATATGTGTCCAAGTGTGGTGGAAGGTCCATGGATGCAATGTCTAGATCCCGGTGTGACCTTCTTCACATGCGTGCGATAGCACTTAGTAGATTCCTGGACGTGTAGGGGTAACAGTCCGCTGCGGGTATACCGGGAGGCTAGCATGTGCCATAAGGTCCCAACCTTTTTTTCCATGTACATATGACCTAAACAAAGCTAAACCAACAAAAAATCCTATTGTCTGAACCTCGTACAAAGAAAGCTACAGGGGTAGACCCGTAGGCCCCACCGCCTATGGTTTCGCTAGAAAAGGACCGCCGGAGCTCCGGAATCCCACTAGAACTTGCACGTGGACCTAGTATATGTGTCCAAGTGTGGTGGACGGTCCATGGATGCAATGTCTATATCCCTGGAGTGACCTTCTTCACATGCGTGCGATAACACTTAGTAGATTCCTGGACGTGTAAGGGTAACAGTCCCGCTGCGGGTATACCGGGGGGCTAGCATGTACTATAAGGTCCCAACCTTTGTTTTCCATGTAGATATGACCTAAACAAATCTAAACCAACAAAAACGCGTGTTGTCTGAACCTCGTACAAAGAAAGCTACAGGGGTAGATCCGCGGGCCCCACCGCCAAGGGTTTCACTTCAAAAAGACCGCCGGAGCTCTGGAATCCCACTGGAACTTGCACGTGGACCTAGTATATCTATCCAAGTGTGGTGGAAGGTCCATGGATGGAATGTCTAGATCCCCGGTGTGACCTTCTTCACATGCGTGTGATAACACTTAGTAGATTTTTGGACGTCTAGGGGTAACAGTCCCGCTGCGGGTATACTGGGGGGCTAGCATATCCTATAAGGTCCCAACCTTTGTTTTCCATGTAGATATGACCTAAACAAAGCTAAACCAACAAAAAAGCGCGTTGTCTGAACCTCGTACAAAGAAAGCTACATGGATAGACCCGCGGGCCTTATCGCCTAGGGTTTCGCTGGAAAAGGACCACCGGAGGCTCGGAATCCCACTAGAACTTGCACGTGGACCTAATATATCTGTCCAAGTGTGGTGGAAGTTCCAGGGATGCAATATCTAGATCCCGGGTGTGACCTTCTTCACATGCGTGCGATAACAGTTAGTAGATTCCTAGACGTGTAGGGGTAATAGTCCCGCTGCGGGTATACCGGGACGCTAGCATGGGTGGTAAGGTCCCAACCTTTGTTTTCCATGTAGATATGACCTAAACCAACAAAAAAGCGCGTTGTCTGAACCTCGTACAAAGAAAGCTACAGGGTAAGACCCGCAGGCCCCACCGCCTAGGGTTTCGCTAGAAAAGGACCGCCGGAGGTCCAGAATCCCCCTAGAACTTGCACGTGGACCTAGTATATGTGTCCAAGTGTGGTGGAAGGTCCATGGATGCAATGTCTAGATCCCCGGTGTGACGTTCTTCACATGCGTGCGATAACAGTTAGTAGATTTTTGGACGTGTAGGGTTAACAGTCCCGCTGCGGGTATACAAGGGGGATAGTATGTCCTATAAGGTCCCAACCTTTGTTTTCCATGTATATATGACCTAAACAAAGCTAAAATAACAAAAACACGTGTTGTCTGAACCTCGTACAAAGAAAGCTATAGGGGTAGATCCGCGGGCCCCACCGCCAAGGGTTTCACTGCAAAAGGACCGCCGGAGCTCTGGAATCCCACTGGAACTTGCACATGGACCTAGTATATCTGTCCAAGTGTGGTCGAAGGTCCATGGATGGAATGTCTAGATCCCCGGTGTGACCTTCTTCACATGCGTGCGATAACACTTAGTAGATTTTTGGACGTCTAGGGGTAACAGTTCCGCTGCGGGTATACCGGGGGGCTAGCATGTCCTATAAGGTCCCAACCTTTGTTTTCCATGTAGATATGACCTAAACAGAGCTAAACCAACAAAAAACCGCGTTGTCTGAACCTCGTACAAAGAAAGCTAAAGGGATGGACCCGCGGGCCCTACCGCCTAGGGTTTCGCTGGAAAAGGACCACCGGAGCTCCGGAATCCCAATGGAACTTGCACGTGGACCTAATATATGTGTCCAGGTGTGGTGGAAGTTCCATGGATGCAATATCTAGATCCCCGGTGTGACCTTCTTCACATGCGTGCGATAACAGTTAGTAGATTCCTGGACGTGTAGGGGTAACAGTCCCCCTGCGGGTATACCGGGAGGCTAGCATGTGTGATAAGGTCCCAACCTTTGTTTTCCATGTAGATAAGACCTAAGCCAAGCTAAACCAACAAAAAAGCGCATTGTCTGAACCTCGTACAAAGAAAGCTACAGGGTAAGACCCGCTGGCCCCACCGCTTAGGGTTTCGATAGAAAAGGGCCGCCGGAACTCTAGAATCCCTCTGGAACTTGCAGTGGACCTAGTATATCTGTCCAAGTGTGGTGGAAGGTCCATGGATGCAATGTCATGACCCCGGTGTGACCTTCTTCACATGCGTGCGATAACACTTAGTAGATTTTTGGACGTGTAGGGGTAACAGTCCCGCTGCGGGTATACTAGGGGGAGAGCATGTCCTATTAGGTCCCAACCTTTGTTTTCCATGTAGATATGACCTAAAAAAAGCTAAAATAACAAAAAAGTGCGTTGTTTGGACCTCGTTCAAAGAGCGCTACAGGGGTAGACCCTTGGGCCCCACCGCCTAGAGTTTCACTGGAAAAGCATCGCCAGAGCTCCGGAATCCCACTGGAACTTGCACATGGACCTAGTATATGTGTCCAAGTGTGGTGGAAGTTCCATGGATGCAATGTCTAGATCCCCGGTGTGATCTTCTTCACATGCGTGCCATAACACTTACTAGACTTTTGGACGTGTAGGGGTAACAGTCCCGCTGCGGGAATACCGGGGGCTAGCATCTGCAGTAAGGTCCCAACCTTTGTTTTCCATGTACATATGACCTAAACAAATCTAAACATCCAAAAATGTGTGTTGTCTGAACCTCGTACAAACAAATCTACAAGGGTAGACCCACGGGCCCCACCGCCTAGGGTTTCGCTGGAAAAGGACTGCCGGAGCTCCGGAATCCCACTGGAACTTGCACGTGGACCTAGTATATGTGTCCAAGTGTACTGGAAGGTGCATGGATGCAATGTCTAGATCCCCGGTTTGACCTTCTTCACATGTGTGCGATAACACTTAGTAGATTTTTAGACCTGTAGGGGTAACATTCCCGCTGCGGGTATACCGGGGGCTAGCATGTGCTATAAGGTCCCAACCTTGGTTTTACATGTAGATATGACCTAAACAAAGCTAAGCCAACAAAAAAGCGTGTTGTCTGGACCTCGTACAAACAAAGCTATAGGGGTAGACCATCGGGCCCCACCGCCTAGGGTTTCGCTGGAAAAGGACCGCCGGAGCTCCGGAATCCCACTAGAACTTGCACGTGGACCTAGTATATGTGTCCAACACTAGTGCACAACCCCCCCTCTAACACCGGTTTGGAGGGCCCTCTAACTGCGGTTGTAGAACCGCTGTTGAGGGTTCGGTGTTAGAGGGCCCCCCCTTTAACACCGGTTCTTAAACGAACCGGTGTTAAAGGGTGGCGCACGTGGGGCTGCCGCAGGGCTCAGGGCCCCCCCTTTAACACCGGTTCGTAACACGAACCGGTGTTAAAGGTTCTGTGTCGCGGCAGGAAAAAGAGATAAATCTCTGCCGCGGCAGGAAAACGGCATAAATCTCTGCCGCGGCAGAGTTCTGCCCCTGCCCCGTTCTGGGCGTATTTCTGCGGCGCGGCGGGGACGTGGAGGGGGCGGAGGGGGAATCGATCAGGAGCTGTATACACATACATCATCATCGGTACATACGAGTACATGAATAATTAAGCAACTAGTATTATACACAACATCGTCATTGTGTGGTATTCTCCGTAAACGTTGAAGCATCAAGTACAAGACAAACACGTTCAAGCATATATACAGAGTTCATTTTGGTGGATATCTAAAGAGTTCTCCGCCAGGCGTGACGACCTCATCAAGTATGAACCCTGCCAACTCCTCTTGAATGGCTCGTATGCGGTCAAATGGTAGGAGTTGGTCCCACATCCGTTCGACCTAAATATATATGAAGAATGGGGTCAATATATATAAGAATAAAACTCAACACAATTGATGGTAATAAAATAATGTTGTGTACTTTGTTTACTTACTCTAAGTTGTTCTAGTGCGGCTTGGCCCGTCGCACATATCGTGTTGCGAATGAACTCGCAAACATAGTACCCACATAAGTTATTGCCGTGTCCCTGATGCACGCACTTTATGAGAATAGAGAGTTCAATCAAGATAATAATCAATAAAGCATGATATAATGGAATTGGAAGCAGAATCAAAGAGATACGCAGACCTAGCTAGCTAGTATTACTTACATTTTGGTCTACAAATTTTAGTTCTTCTGACCATTCACCCACGGCCCTGCCCGCGAACCTTTTCCAAACCCTGTCTGGCAAAGAAAATGGATAAAGGAGTAATTAATTACTTGTTGTCACGAAAGTTGCCGATCTAGTGCGATAATATGATTGAAATTACCTCTGGAGCATCTCTCTAAAGTCTGCCCATAGCTCTTTTTATTTTCATAACGAGTCCATGACAAGGACTTTTCCTGAGTCAGGTTGAATGACTAGCAGAATAAAGTGGAACCTACGCACGCATAACTCATCATCAGTTACACTTAACATCGAGTAAGCCGAAACAGAATGTGTACAAGAGAGGGTAACAGTACTCACGAGAAGTTGTAAGGCAATAGTATTTCCCTTTTGGTTTGTTGTCTCAGTAAAGACCTTAGCAATAAATCTTCTGTTTGCCCGGGTTTGGTTCTTACCACTTCTTCATGAACTCTATTTGGGTCAACGAACCAAATGTCAAAAGGTCCTCCTTTCATGCATTCCATAACCTTTTTCCTGCATAATAGTATATACATATATGGTGAGCATATATATATACATGCAATTAATGAAGTGAATGAGATGAGATAGAAAATACAGAAATAGTACTTACACACAATAAAGGCTGATGGCAGCTTTGTCGAGTTCCTTCTGATTGAATAGAAAATGCAAGTCTTCAATGTTGAAGTCGATCTCGTCGTCTCCGCACAAGGAAATCTCATCTCTTATATGCGTCGTGATCCATTCTTCCTTTCTCGTCTTGCGGAAATCAAGGTACCACTTGTGCAAGCTTCGCATCTTTGTTGGTAGATTCTTGAGCTCCTCTTTCTTGACGAGATTCTTCCCATACTTCCATGGCTGTATGGGGTTGGCATCGCATTTGGGCAAGTTGTCTCCCATGATGTTCAAGTATGCAATGTAAGTCATCCCCATCTCATTGGCCTTTCTTTGTAGCTTTGCCTCGTAATCATTTACGGGAGGAGCGTCCCATGTGTCGAACACTTGGAGCGGGGCGCATGATTGGTTTTCCTGCTCTCCGAGCATGGGGACTGTTTTCTGGGGTGCCGCACGACTGCTACTTTCAGTCTCCCTACGGCGCCTTGCATCCGCCTTCAAAATCTCGTGCTCGTAGTTCGGCACAAGTGGGGTTTCAGGTTTGAAAATATTTTTGTAAAACTTCTCCACCACCGCCGGATCTATTTTCTCCTTTGGCTCGGCCCGTCTAGGTGCAAAGAATTTCTTGACCTCTTCTTCCGAGATCCTATTGGTCTCCTCTTCGCTGCGATTCCACGGTAAAACCGGCAATGGCTTGGCGGAAGGCTGCGGGACGTAGTTTTTTAACTCTTTGGCGTACGGTTTCCTGCGGATTTCTTTGTGGCAGTGCTAGTGATGCTCTTCGTGGCAGTGCTCTTCCGCTTACGCTGAGGAGATGGCTGAAGCGCCGGAGATGGCTGACGGGCAGGAGATGGCTGGCGCGCCGGAGATGGCTGGCGTGCCGGAGATGGCTGCCGCGCAGGAGATGACTGAAGCGCTGGAGATGGCTGCCGCGCAGGAGATGGCTGAAGCGGCTCAGACTGCTGACGCTGCGGAGACGGCGGGGGTGCCAGTGGCCTCCAATTTGGAAGCACGATGTGTTCCTTCTTCCAAAGAATGGTTGTTTTCACTGCAAATTTGAGTTGAGTTTCCCCTTCACCTGTAGCATGGTCAAGCTGTGCTTCCTCATATTCCTTCACAACCTCATCCACCCCGACAATAGCATAGCCATCTGGAATCGGTCGGCAGTGGTAAGTTCCACCAGCTACAGGAGGTAAGGCATAGCCGACAGCCACCTTAATGGATAAGACCATTAATCTCACATGCAGCTCAGCGTGTTCGCTCTCCGTGATCTCATCCACGGGGTATCGAGGACCCGCCATTTCAAGCGTGGGCTGCACGTTCTCCGTGGAAGCCACGCTGCTTTTCCGCGCAGAGTCTGGGCCACCGGTAGATTCCAATGCAGGCTCTTCGTGCCACTGAGATGGGCCGGTAGCTTGATGGCTCTATTGTGCATTGACTTGCGCCTGCAGCGCCACAAGTGCATGTTCTATCTGTGTCATCCGCTCTGTACGCTCTTTTTCTTTTCTGCCGCGCCATCTGTAAGAGTCGCTCCACTCGGCAAACCCATCCTTCCACGTCATACCCCCTGTGCCTCGTGCATGTCCAGGGTGTTCTTTTTTACCGATGGCGCGTGTGAGCTGGTCATTCTCTCTATTGGGATGGAAGGTCCTGGCGGCTGTTTCCTCGTATGCCGTGATGGGTTCAGTGATGGGTTTGGCAAGGATGGTTGGGAAGATACACAATCCTGTTTCTGGGTCCAACCTTACCCCGATTCCGTAGAACCAAGTCTTTGCACGTAGGTCCCACCCATGTGTCTGGGGTGTGATCCCTCTATCGTGCAGGGCCTTCTCAGCTTCCTCCCACTTAGGCCTCTGAGATATGTAGCCACCTGACCCTGTCCTCTGGTGATATTCCTTCTTCTGGGCATTTAGCGTATTGGTTTCTGACCTCTTTGTAGCTATAGCACCTTTCTTGTATTCCACAAATTCGCGCCAGTGAGGTCTTATCTTCGCATAATATGCGTCTTCGAAATCTGGAGTCTCGCGAGCTTTGACAAATTTGTTCAATTTTGTCTTCCAGTTGCGGAAAGCTTCAGCCATCTTCTTTAGAGTCCACTCTTTGACCTTTTCCTTTATAACTGGTTTGTTTTCATCCTCCTCTGGCGAAAGGGTGAAATTTACCAACAGCGAATTCCAAAGCGTTTCTTTGGATCTTTCATCGACAAAGGTACCGTCGCCCTGCTTTGGCTTATTCCAATATTCAATTATGATTGGGATTTGGTCCCTAACAAGAACTCCAGCCTAACGTACAAATTTGTTTGCGGCCTTCTTGGGCTCCATCGGCCTGCCATCAACACGGACTGCTTCGATCGTGAACTTTGCACGATCTTTCCACCGATGGTTCGTGCCTCGCTTGCTCTTTTTCGTAGAAGAAGATGGTTGCTGGCTGGTCGATCCAGAGGGCTAAAAGAAGAAAGAAGCTTTAATTAATACATGTAGAAGAAGATTGTTGGTGGAAGTCAGCAGAGGCTTAATCAATGCATATACCTCGCCGGACTTTGTAATCACTAAATTGCGTTCACCGGAGTCTTCATGTTCTCCATGTCTACTTGAGCTGTCATCATGTCCCTCCAAGTTCAGATATTGTGAGGTGTCCTCATCGATAATGTTCTCCATTATTTCTTCTTCTTCAAGGTTTCTACTAAGTGGATCCATAGTTTCTAAAACAATAATATTATCTAGAGTAAGAGAGTAAACATTCAAGTGGACTTGGATTCATACACAAATATACATATTATTCATACAAAAATACACAAATAAATGCGGGGGGCCACGAGCACCACCACCCTAAACCTATCTCTAGGGGGGCCGCGAGCACCACCACCCTAACCCTAAATGCGGGGGCCCATGAGGACCACCACCCTAACCCTAAGTCCGGGGGCCTGCGAGCACCACCACCCTAACCATAAGTCCGATCCCCCGCGAGCACCACCACCCTAACCCTATCTCTAGGGGGGTGCGAGCACCACCACCCTAACCCTAAATGCGGGGGCCCACGAGGACCACCACCCTAACCCTAAGTCCGGGGGCCTGCGAGCACCACCACCCTAACCATAAGTCCGGTCCCCCGCGAGCACCACCACCATAACCCTAAGTTTGGTTGCCCGCAAACACCATCACCCTAACCCTAAGTCCGGTCGCCCGCGAGCACCACCACCCTAACCCTAAGTCCGGTCGCCCGCCAGCACCACCACCCTAACCCTAAGTCCGATCGCCCGCGAGCACCAACTCCCTAACCCTATCTCCGGGGGGGGCCGTGAACACCACCACCCTAACCCTAAGTCCGGTCGCCCGCGATCACCACCACCCTAACCCAAAGTCCGGTCTCCCGCGAGCACCTATATAATACAAATATTTCCTATATAATACAAATATTTCCTACATATACACAAAAATATATTTCCTATATATACAAATATATATTCCCTATACAATACAAATATTTCCTATATAATACAAATATTTCCTACATATACACAAAAATATATTTCCTATATATATACAAATATATATTCCATATACAATACAAATATTTCCTATATAATACAAATATTTCGTACATATACACAAAAATGTATTTCCTATATATATACAAATATATATTCCCTATATAATACAAATGTATACAAATATATATTCCCTATACATATACAATATATATTCCCTATACATATATTCCCTATATACAAATATATATTCCCTATACATATATTCCCTATATACAAATATAGGGAATATACAAATATAGGTAATATACAAATATATATTCCATATATACAAATATATATTCCCTATACATATACAA
Organism: Avena eriantha; assembly: GCA_910589775.1. Lineage (NCBI taxonomy): Eukaryota > Viridiplantae > Streptophyta > Magnoliopsida > Poales > Poaceae > Avena > Avena eriantha. The sequence goes on from CAJUXJ010001255.1 coordinate 25,488, forward strand.
ATATATACACAAATACATAAAAAAATATTTACTATACATATTTACGAACCGGTGGTGGCAGGCAGGGGCGGTGGCGGTGGCGGAGCGGTGGTGCTGGCGCTGCCGGGGCGGTGGCGGCGGAGCTCGTGGCGGTGGCCGGGGCGGTGGCGGTGGCAGAGCGGTGGTGCTGGCGCTGCCGGGGCGGTGGCGGCGGAGCTCGTGGCGGTGGCCGGGGCGGTGGAGCTCGTGGCGGCGGGGGGCGTCAACGAGGGCGGCGACGGCGAAAGCTTTTCTCTGCGCGCGTGATCTGGCTGGGGGGAAGAAGGAAGGGGAACGCGCGCGCGTTATAACCCCCCCCCCTTTAACACCGGTTCGTGGCTGGAACCGGTGTTAAAGGGGGGGGGAATTCGTTTCGCGCCCGCACCCTCCCCCCTTTAACACCGGTTCTAGCCAAGAACCGGTGTTAAAGGGGGGGTGTGTGCGCGCGCGAAACGAAATAAATGCGCCCCCCCTTTAACACCGGTTCGTGGCTGGAACCGGTGTTAATGGGGGGGAGGCATTTATTTCATGCATTAAAGGGGTGGGGGCATTTATAATTCAAAAAATAGGATATGAATTTATAAAATTCATATCTTATTCATTTCAACTCAGAAAAATATGAATAATATATCATAATTTTCAGAAAAATAATATCTATACATTCATGTAAAAACATTTTATATTTACTTTAGATGAAAATTTTCAAAATGATTAAAACACTTACATATAAATTTTGATTATTCAATTCAAACAAAAATAAATTGTCAAATCCTAAAACTTTGAACATAAGAAATATTAAGCATCTAAAAAGGAATCTAACCCTATTTTATTAGAGCAAATCATATTTTATTTTGTATTAACATTTTTGAATTGATTGGATATTTAAATGCCGCATCTTTTGTATACACTTGAATCTGACAAAGCCTCGCTCAACTTGCATTGGATTTTTCATAAAATAGCATATTGTGAACCTAAAAATGATTTTAAAAAAAAATCATGAGCATCGTATCATGTACCTGTATTTCATATCTGACCCACTTCCTGCCGATTCGGCAGGAATTTGTCTTTTTCACCAGAGGTGGACGGAAAGGTTTCAGATCCCCCTGTTGGTACATTGTCCATATAAGGTGGGCTATTATTTTTGTAAAATGTGGTGGTGGTTTTTTGAATTAGCCATTTGGTGGTTGCTTCAAAAAACCGTCCGTTTTTTATGCTCGGAAAATGGAAAATACCTTTTTGGTGCGATAAAAAGGAAAACTTCCTCTTGCAACATTGTTTGCCATGCCATGATGCACATGTATGCACAATATGGCCATATTATCACAAACTATGCCTTGATTCTAGCCATAACATTGGTCATTTGACCCGAAAGCCAAGAAACCTTGAATGAGATAGGTCATTTTGTGAAGGAGATAGAACTGGAATTAAAATACAGAATGCAACTAATAGTAAGTTACATAAAGCACGACTGAAAATTAAGATACATAAAAGAACTAAAAATTAAGATACATGGCTAGATTAAGTAAGAATCGACCGAACTTGTTTCAGAATGTTGGAGTAATTCAGTCATGCTCCTGCCTACACCTATAATACTCGCCACTGTAGTCGTCGTACTCGCCGCCGCCGTCATCGCTGTCGTCGTCGGGGTCGCCGTAATTCAGTCACGCGTGGGCTGGACTTGAGGGTAGTGCAGACGGGGGTTAGAGTCGGCGGCAGTGTCATAGGCCATGACGCTCTGGAGAGTCCGACCACGCCACCATAGCCGATGGCGGGCCTCGTTGAAGTTCGGAGGAGGTGGGCCGTCCTCCTCGTGCCTGGCGAGCGCCCTCTCACGCCGATCCACGAAGAAGGCTTCCCAAGTAGGGAAATAGTCGGGATGCCATCTGGGATTCCTCCGCTGCTCTGGCATGAGCTCGAAGTAGTAGTGGTTCGTGATGGCCATCCGGCGCGCCACACCTAGAGGGACAGGAGGAACCGGCACGCCTCCGGCGCTCAGCATCCAGCCGACGGGGACACAGTAGCCCGGCGGGTAGGGCTAGTTCGAGGCGCAAAGCGCCTCCGCCTCCCTAGGGGTTAGTGCTACGGTGGAAGCCATGGGAAAGAGTGATGAGGTTGCAGATATGAGTCTAGAGATGTGCAATGACAATGGAGGCCAACCCTACATATATATAGTGAAGAACTGGCGGGAAAAAATGGCGGGAAGAAAAATGGCGGGAAAAATGGCGGGAAAAAATGGCGGGAAGAAAAATGGCGGGAAGAAAAATGGAGGGAAGAAATAGAAGGAAGAAAAATGGCTCATTTAATACATATACTGTTAACAGAAGAAATATGACATTGATTTCCATGTTGAGATACATATGTGTGCCAAAAATGGCTCAATTAATACATATAGTCAATCTTATGATCGCGTCGGCCGTAACCATGGAGTATCAACACCGTTTAACAGGATGGTTGGGTCAGTCTTCACTCTGAAGGGCGGAATTTCATCAAACTTATTATAATCTTCTGACATGTCTGTCTTGTCCTCCACTCCCACAATGTTTCTTTTCCCTGAAAGAACTATGTGACGCTTTGGCTCATCGTGTGATGTATCTGTTTGCTTATTTTTTCTTTTTTTTTGGTTTGGTAGACATGTCCTTCACATAGAAAACCTGAGCCACATCATTGGCTAAGACGAATGGTTCGTCTAAGTTCTTGTCTACCTTCATAAGATTGTTGAGATCCACCGTTGTCAGTCCGTACTTCTTGTCTACCTCAACCCCCCCTCCTGTTAGCTTGACCCATTTGCATCGAAACAAGGGGACCTTAAAATTAGGTCCATAGTCAAGTTCCCATATCTCCTCTATGAACCCATAATACGTGGTCTTTTGCCCATTGTCTTCTGCTGCATCGAAGCGGACACCACTATTTTGGTTGGTGCTCTTTTTATCTTGGCATATCGTGTAAAATGTATTCCCATTTATCTCGTACCCTTGGAAAGTACATACAGTCGAAGATGGTGTCCTGGCCAACAAATACAGCTGATCCCCAACAGTGGTGTTATTCGTGAGAAGTGTTTGCAGCCAGCCGCCAAAACTCGCCATTTGTTCACTTATAATCCATTCATCAGACTGCCCCGGGTGTTTGAGGCGTATTAAATTCTTGTGTTTATTGATATACGGGGCAACCAAGATAGATCTTTGTAAAACCGTGTAGTGTGCTTGATTGAGAGAATGCCCGTCCCTACATATCATTGCTTTACATCCTAGAGTGCCTTTTCCACACAGTCTCCCCTCATGTCGTGATTCTGGAACACCAATCGCCTTAAGGTCAAGAATAAAATCAACACATAACTCAATGACCTCCTCTGTTACATAGCCCTTGGAGATGCTTCCTTCTGGCCTAGCACGGTTATGAACATATTTCTTTAAGACTGCCATGTACCTCTCAAAGGGGAAAATATTGTGTAGAAATACAGGACCGAGAATGGCAATCTCTTCTACTAGGTGAACCAAGAGATGCGTCATAATATTGAAGAAGGATGGTGGGAACACCAACTCAAAGCTGACAAGACATTGGGCCACATCTTTCTGTAACCCTAGTAGGCTTTCTAGATCGATTACCTTCTGAGATATTGCATTGAGGAATGCACATAGCTTCACAATGGGTACTCGAACATTTTCAGGTAGAAGCCCCCTCAATGCAATCAGACGAAATTATGTCATAATCACGTGGCAATCATGAGACTTCAGGTTTTGGAATTTTTTCTCTGCCATATTTATTATTCCCTTTATATTCGACGAGAAGCCAGACGGGACCTTGATACTGCTCAGGCATTCAAAAATATTTCCTTCTCTGCTTTGGTAAGAGCGTAGCTGGCAGGAGTTAAGTGGCATCGTTTACCCTTTTCGTTCTCAGGATGCATAGGCTCTTCAGTGTCTTTCAGACGTTGCTGGTCCTGCCGTGCTTCCGGTGTATCTTTGTCTTCCCATACACTCCTAGGAAGCCTACCAGGTTCACGCAAACATTCTTCGTCACGTGCATCACGTCGATTGAAGAGCGAACCTCTAAGACTTTCCAATAGGGTAGGTCCCAAAATATAGATTGCTTCTTCCACATGGGCGCGTGTCCGGCATCGTCATTCGGAACAGATAGACTGCCAGGACCTTTTCCAAAGATTACTTCTAGGTCCTTGACCATACAAAATACCTCCTCACCGGTACGGAGGACAGGCTTCCTCCGGGGTTATGCCAGACGTTTCAAATGCTTGCCTTTCTTTCTTACTGGATGCAGGTTCGGAAGAAATCGACGATACCCTAGGTACACAACCTTCTTACATTTATCCAAATATGCACTTCTAGTCTCATCTAAACAGTGTGTGCATGCATTGTATCCCTTGTTTGTCTGCCCTGAAATGTTACTAAGAGCAGGCCAATCATTGATGGTTACGAAAAGTAATGCTCGTAGGTCAAATGGCTCCCCTTTGTGCTCATCCCACATACGTACACCTGGTTTGGCCCACAGCTGTAAAAGTTCTTCAACTAATGGCCTTAGGTACACATCAATCTCGTTGCCGGGTTGCCTCGGACCTTGGATGAGCACTGGCATCATAATGAACTTCCTCTTCATACACAACCAAGGAGGAAGGTTATAGATACATAGAGTCACAGACCAGGTGCTGTGACTGCAGCTCTGCTCACCAAAAGGATTCATGCCATCTGTACTTAGACCAAACCTTAAGTTCCTTGCGTCACGTGCGAAGTCTGGGTACTCTCGCTCGACTTTTCTCCACTGTGACCCATCAGCGGGGTGTCTCAACATCACGTCTTTCTTACGGTCTTCCATGTGCCATCGCAACAACTTGGCATGCTCTTTATTTCTGAAGAGACGTTTTAACCGTGGTATTATAGGAGCATACCACATAACCTTGGCAGGAACCTTCTTCCTAGGGGCCTCGCCCTCAACATCGCCAGGATCGTCTCGTCTGATCTTATACCGCAGTGCAGTGCATACCGGGCATGCATCCAAATTCTCGTACTTCTCACCGCGGTAGAGGATGCAGTCATTAATGCAGGCATGTATCTTCTGCACGTCTAATCCTAGAGGGCAGACAACCTTCTTTGCTTGGTATGTACTGTCGGGCAACTCATTATTTCTTGGAAGAAGATTCTTCATTTTTACCAACAACTTTGAAAATGCGTTGTCAGTCACACCGTTCTCTGCCTTCCATTGCATCAAATCTAGTGTGGTACCTAGCTTTTTGTGGCCATCTTCGCAAGTTGGGTACAACAATGTTTTGTGATCCTTTAACATATGCTCCAGCTTCTCCTTCTCCTTTTCAGTTTCACATTCTTCCTATGCATCAGTAATGGCCTGACCAAGATCGTCATCAGCGGGCCCATCTGCTGCCTCTTGATCTTCATTATCTACCCCCGTTGCAGTATCATCATATTCAGGATACATATTATGATAGTTGTCATCATCCTCTTCTTCTTCGTTGTCTTCCATCACAACCCCTTTTTCTCCGTTCTTGGTCCAACAATTATAGGTGGGCATGAAACCGGATCGAAGCAGGTGGGCGTGAATGGTTCTGGTATTTGAGTAGTCTTTCTTGTTCTGACAGTGAACACACGGACAGCACATAAAACAATTGTGACCACGGTTTGCATTAGCCACAACGATGAAATTTTGGAGGCCCGTAATGTACTCGGGAGTGCGGCGGTCACCGTACATCCATTGCCGGTTCATCTGCATTAATATAGTATATATCAAAAAATAATAGGGAGATGACCATTTATATATATACTACATCAATGACACATGAAAGGATAGTTGCCGACCTCGACTGAGAAGGAAAGAGCAACGAGAAAACTTATTTTGAGCTCTCGGGCATTTCACCGAACACCTCTCGTGCATGCGAACAAAACACAAACTAGCACACTTCACACCCTCTTGCTAGGCTCCAAAATGAGATAGTGAAAAAATGGAAGAGTGGGGTGTGGGCTGCGGTGTCCTATATACCCCCCCCCCCTTTAACACTGGTTCAAGCCACGAACCGGTGTTAAAGGGGGGGCTGCGCGGGCCACTGGTGTAGGGGCCTTTAACACCGGTTCGTGCCACGAACCGGTGTTAAAGGGGGGCTCCTTTTTGCTGAATGGGCCACGCTGGTATAGGCCCCCCTTGAACACCGGTTCCTAGAAGAACCGGTGTTAAAGCCCATTTCCAGGCTCAACCAAAGGCCTCGTTTCCACTAGTGCAAGTGTACTGGAAGGTGCATGGATGCAATGTCTAGATCCCCGGTGTGACCTTCTTCACATGTGTGCGATAACACTTAGTAGATTTTTCGACCTATAGGGGTAACATTCCCGCTGCGGGTATACCGGGGGCTAGCATGTGCTATAAGGTCCCAACCTTTGTTTTACATGTAGATATGACCTAAACAAAGCTAAGCCAACAAAAAAGCGTGTTGTCTGGACCTCGTACAAACAAAGCTACAGGGGTAGACCCGCGGGCCCCACCGCGTAGGGTTTCGCTGGAAAAGGACCGCCGGAGCTCCGGAATCCCACTGGAACTTGCACGTGGACCTAGTATATGTGTCCAAGTGTGGTGGAAGTTCCATGGATGCCATGTCTAGATCCCCGGTGTGACCTTCTTCACATGTGTCCGATAACACTAAGTAGATTTTTGGACGTATAGGGGTAACAGTCTCGCTGCGGGTATACCGGGGGCTAGCATGTGCTATAAGGTCCCAACCTTTGTTTTCCATGTAGATATGACCTAAACAAAGCTAAACCATCAAATAAGCGTGTTGTCTGAACCTCGTACAAACAATGCTACAGGGGTAGACCCGCGGGCCCCATCGCCTAGGGTTTCGCTGGAAAAGGACCGCCGGAGCTCCGGAATCCCACTTGAACTTGCACGTGGACCTAGTATATGTGTCCAAGTGTAGTGGAAGGTCCATCGATGCAATGTCTAGATCCCCGGTGTGACCTTCTTCACATGCGTGCGATAACACTTAGTAGATTTTTGGACGTGTAGGGGTAACAGTCCCGCTGCGGGTATACCGGGAGGATAGCATGTCCTATAAGGTCCCAACCTTTGTTTTCCATGTATATATGACCTAAACAAAGGTAAAATAACAAAAAAGCGCAATGTTTGAACCTCGTACAAAGAAAGCTACAGGGGTAGACCCGCGGGCCCCACCGCCTAGGGTTTCGCAGGAAAAGGACCGCCGGTGCTCCGGAATCCCACGGGAACTTGCACGTGGACCTAGTATATGTGTCCAAGTGTGGTGCAAGGTCCATGGATGCAATGTCTAGATCCCTGGAGTGACCTTCTTCACATGTGTGCGATAACACTGAGTAGATACCTGGACGTGTAGGGGTAACGGTCCCGCTGCGGGTATACCGGGGGGATAGCATGTCCTATAAGGTCCCAACCTTTGTTTTCCATGTAGATATGACCTAAACAAAGCTAAAATAAAAAAAACCGCAATGTCTGAACCTCGAACAAAGAAAGCTACAGGGGTAGACCCGCGGGCCCCACCGCCTAGGGTTTCACAGGAAAAGGACCGCCGGAGCTCCGGAATCCCATTGGAACTTGCACGTGGACCTAGTATATGTGTCCAAGTGTGGTGGAAGGTCCATGGATGCAATGTCTAGATCCCCGGTGTGACATTCTTCACATGCGTGCGATAACACTTAGTAGATTTTTGGACGTGTAGGGGCAACACTCCCGCTGCGGGTATACCGGGGGCTAGCATGTGCTATAAGGTCCCAACCTTTGTTTTCCATGTAGATATGACCTAAAAAAAGCTAAACCAACAAATAAGTGTGTTGTCTGAACCTCGTACAAACAAAGCTACAGGGGTAGACCCGCGGGCTCCACCGCCTAGGGTTTCGCTGGAAAAGGACCGCTGGAGCTCCGGAATCCCATTGGAACTTGCACGTGGACCTAGTATATGTGTCCAAGTGTGGTGGAAGATCCATGGATGCAATGTCTAGATCCTCGGAGTGACCTTCTTCACATGCGTGTGATAACACTTATTAGATTTCTAGATGTGTAGGGGTAGCATTCGCGCTGCGGGTACACCAGGGGCTAGCATGTGCTATAACGTCCCAACCTTTGTTTACCTTGTAGATATTACCTAAATAAAGCTAAACCAACAAAAAAGCGTGTTGTCTGAACCTCGTACAAAGAAAGCTATAGGGGTAGACCCGCGGGCCCCACTTCCTAGGGTTTCGCTGGAAAAGGACCGCCAGAGCTCCGGAATCCCACTGGAACTTGCACGTGGACCTAGTATATGTGTCCAAGTGTGGTGGAAGGTCCATGGATGCAATGTCTAGATCCCCGGTGTGACCTTCTTCACATGCGTGCGATAACACTTAGTAGATTCCTGGACGTGTAGGGGTAACAGTCCCGCTGCGGGTATACCGGGATGCTAGCATGTGCTATAAGGTCCCAACCTTTGTTTTCCATATACATATGACCTAAACAAAGCTAAACCAACAAAAAAGCATGTTGTCTGAACCTCGTACAAAGAAAGCTACAGGGGTAGACCCGCTGGCCCCACCGCCTAGGGTTTCACTAGAAAAGGACCGCCGGAGCTCCGGAATCCCACTAGAACTTGCACGTGGACCAAGTATATGTGTCCAAGTGTGGTGGAAGGTCCATGGATGCAATCTCTATATCCCCGGTGTGACCTTCTTCACATGCGTGCGATAACACTTAGTTGATTTTTGGACGTGTAGGGGTAACGCTCCCGCTGCGGGTATACCGGGGGCTAGGATGTGCTATAAGGTCCCAACCTTTGTTTTCCATGTATATATGACCTAAACCAATCTAAACCAACAAAAATCGTGTTGTTTGAACCTCGTACAAACAAAGCTACAGGGGTAGACCCACGGGTCCCACCGCCTACGGTTTCGCTGGAAAAGGACCACCGGAGCTCCGGAATCCCACTGGAACTTGCACGTGGACCTAGTATATGTGTCCAAGTGTGGTGGAAGGTCCATGTATGGAATTTCTAGATCCCAGGTGTGACCTTCTTCACATGCGTGCATAAACACTTAGTAGATTTTTAGACGTGTAGGGGTAACATTCCCGCTGCGGGTATACCGGGGGCTAGCATGTGCTATAACGTCACAACCTTTGTTTTCCTTGTAGATATGACCTAAATAAAGCTAAACCAACAAAAAAGCGGGTTGTCTGAACCTCGTACAAAGAAAGCTATAGGGGTAGACCCGTGGGCCCCACTTCGTAGAGTTTCGCTGGAAAAGGACGACCAGAGCTCCGGAATCCCACTGGAACTTGCACGTGGACATAGTATATGTGTCAAAGTGTGGTGGAAGGTCCATGGATGCAATGTCGAGATCCCCGGTGTGACCTTCTTCACATGCGTGCGATAACACTTAGTAGATTCCTGGACGTGTATCGGTAACAGTCCCGCTGCAGGTATACCGGGAGGCTAGCATGTGCTATAAGGTCCCAACCTTTGTTTTCCATGTACATATGACCTAAAAAAATCTAAACCAACAAAAAAGCATGTTGTCTGAACCTCGTACAAACAAAGCTACAGGGGTAGACCCGCAGGCCCCACCACCTAGGGTTTCGCTAAAAAAAGACCGCCGGAGCTCCGGAATCCCACAGGAACTTGCACGTGGACCTAGTATATGTGTCCAAGTGTGGTGCAAGGTCCATGGATGCAATGTCTAGATCCCTGGAGTGACCTTCTTCACATGTGTGCGATAACACTGAGTAGATACCTGGACGTGTAGGGGTAACGGTCCCGCTGCGGGTATACCGGGGGGATAGCATGTCCTATAAGGTCCCAACCTTTGTTTTCCATGTAGATATGACCTAAACAAAGCTAAAATAACAAAAAAGCGCAATGTCTGAACCTCGAACAAAGAAAGCTACAGGGGTAGACCCGCGGGCCCCACCGCCTAGGGTTTCACAGGAAAAGGACCGCCGGAGCTCCGGAATCCCACTGGAACTTGCACGTGGACCTAGTATATGTGTCCAAGTGTGGTGGAAGGTCCATGGATGCAATGTCTAGATCCCCGGTGTGACATTCTTCACATGCGTGCGATAACACTTAGTAGATTTTTGGACGTGTAGGGGCAACACTCCCGCTGCGGGTATACCGTGGGGGCTAGCATGTGCTATAAGGTCCCAACCTTTGTTTTCCATGTAGATATGACCTAAACCAATCTGAACCAACAAAAAGCGTGTTGTTTGAACCTCGTACAAACAAAGCTACAGGGGTAGACCCACGGGCCCCACCACCTTGGGTTTCGCTGGAAAAGGACCACCGGACCTCCAGAATCCCACTGGAACTTGCACGTGGACCGAGTATATGTGTCCAAGTGTGGTGGAAGTTCCATGGATGCAATGTCTAGATCCTCGCAGTGACCTTCTTCACATGCGTGTGATAACACTTAGTAGATTTCTAGACGTGTAGGGGTAGCATTCCCGCTGCGGGTATACCAGGGGCTAGCATGTGCTATAACGTCCCAACCTTTGTTTTCCTTGTAGATATGACCTAAATAAAGCTAAACCAACAAAAAAGCGTGTTGTCTGAACCTCGTACAAAGAAAGCTATAGGGGTAGACCCGCGGGCCCCACTTCCTAGGGTTTCGCTGGAAAAGGACCGCTAGAGCTCCGGAATCCCACTGGAACTTGCACGTGGACCTATTATATTTGTCCAAGTGTGGTGGAAGGTCCATGTATGCAATGTCTAGATCCCCGGTGTGACCTTCTTCACATGCGTGCGATAACACTTAGTAGATTCCTGGACGTGTAGGGGTAACAGTCCCGCTGCGGGTATACCGGGATGCTAGCATGTGCAATAAGGTCCCAACCTTTGTTTTCCATGTACATATGACCTAAACAAAGCTAAACCAACAAAAAAGCACGTTGTCTGAACCTCGTACAAAGAAAGCTACAGGGGTAGACCCGCTGGCCCCACCGCCTAGGGTTTCACTAGAAAACGACCGCCGGAGCTCCGGAATCCCACTAGAACTTGCACGTGGACCTAGTATATGTGTCCAAGTGTGGTGGAAGGTCCATGGATGCAATCTCTATATCCCCGGTGTGACCTTCTTCACATGCGTGCGATAACACTTAGTTGATTTTTGGACGTGTAGGGGTAACGCTCCCGCTGCGGGTATACCGGGGGCTAGGATGTGCTATAAGGTCCCAACGTTTGTTTTCCATGTAGATATGACCTAAACCAATCTAAACCAACAAAAATCGTGTTGTTTGAACCTCGTACAAACAAAGCTACAGGGGTAGACCCACGGGTCCCACCGCCTAGGGTTTCGCTGGAAAAGGACCACCGGAGCTCCGGAATCCCACTGGAACTTGCACGTGGACCTAGTATATGTGTCCAAGTGGTGGAAGGTCCATGTATGGAATTTCTAGATCCCAGGTGTGACCTTCTTCACATGCGTGCATAAACACTTAGTAGATTTTTAGACGTGTAGGGGTAACATTCCCGCTGCGGGTATACCGGGGGCTAGCATGTGCTTTAACGTCCCAACCTTTGTTTTCCTTGTAGATATGACCTAAATAAAGCTAAACCAACAAAAAAGCGGGTTGTCTGAACCTCGTACAAAGAAAGCTATAGGGGTAGACCCGTGGGCCCCACTTCCTAGAGTTTCGCTGGAAAAGGACCACCAGAGCTCCGGAATCCCACTGGAACTTGCACGTGGACCTAGTATATGTGTCCAAGTGTGGTGGAAGTTCCATGGATGCAATGTCTAGATCCTCGGAGTGACCTTCTTCACATGCGTGTGATAACACTTAGTAGATTTCTAGGCGTGTAGGGGTAGCATTCCCGCTGCGGGTATACCAGGGGCTAGCATGTGCTATAACGTCCCAACCTTTGTTTTCCTTGTAGATATGACCTAAATAAAGCTAAACCAACAAAAAAGCGTGTTGTCTGAACCTCGTACAAAGAAAGCTATAGGGGTAGACCCGCGGGCCCCACTTCCTAGGGTTTCGCTGGAAAAGGACCGCTAGAGCTCCGGAATCCCACTGGAACTTGCACGTGGACCTATTATATGTGTCCAAGTGTGGTGGAAGGTCCATGTATGCAATGTCTAGATCCCCGGTGTGACCTTCTTCACATGCGTGCGATAACACTTAGTAGATTCCTGGACGTGTAGGGGTAACAGTCCCGCTGCGGGTATACCGGGATGCTAGCATGTGCTATAAGGTCCCAACCTTTGTTTTCCATGTACATATGACCTAAACAAAGCTAAACCAACAAAAAAGCATGTTGTCTGAACCTCGTACAAAGAAAGCTACAGGGGTAGACCCGCTGGCCCCACCCCCTAGGGTTTCACTAGAAAACGACCGCCGGAGCTCCGGAATCCCTCTAGAACTTGCACGTGGACCTAGTATATGTGTCCAAGTGTGGTGGAAGGTCCATGGATGCAATCTCTATATCCCCGGTGTGACCTTCTTCACATGCGTGCGATAACACTTAGTTGATTTTTGGACGTGTAGGGGTAACGCTCCCGCTGCGGGTATACCGGGGGCTAGGATGTGCTATAAGGTCCCAACGTTTGTTTTCCATGTAGATATGACCTAAACCAATCTAAACCAACAAAAATCGTGTTGTTTGAACCTCGTACAAACAAAGCTACAGGGGTAGACCCACGGGTCCCACCGCCTAGGGTTTCGCTGGAAAAGGACCACCGGAGCTCCGGAATCCCACTGGAACTTGCACGTGGACCTAGTATATGTGTCCAAGTGTGGTGGAAGGTCCATGTATGGAATTTCTAGATCCCAGGTGTGACCTTCTTCACATGCGTGCATAAACACTTAGTAGATTTTTAGAAGTGTAGGGGTAACATTCCCGCTGCGGGTATACCGGGGGCTAGCATGTGCTTTAACGTCCCAACCTTTGTTTTCCTTGTAGATATGACCTAAATAAAGCTAAACCAACATAAAAGCGGGTTGTCTGAACCTCGTACAAAGAAAGCTATAGGGGTAGACCCGTGGGCCCCACTTCCTAGAGTTTCGCTGGAAAAGGACCACCAGAGCTCCGGAATCCCACTGGAACTTGCACGTGGACCTAGTATATGTGTCAAAGTGTGGTGGAAGCTCCATGGATGCAATGTCTAGATCCCCGGTGTGACCTTCTTCACATGCGTGTGATAACACTTAGTAGATTCCTGGACGTGTAGGGGTAACAGTCCCGCTGCGGGTATACCGGGAGGCTAGCATGTGCTATAAGGTCCCAACCTTTGTTTTCCATGTACATATGACCTAAACAAAGCTAAACCAACAAAAAAGCATGTTGTCTGAACCTCGTACAAACAAAGCTACAGGGGTAGACCCGCAGGCCCCACCGCCTAGGGTTTCGCTAGAAAAAGACCGCCGGAGCTCCGGAATCACACAGGAACTTGCACCTGGACCTAGTATATGTGTCCAAGTGTGGTGGAAGGTCCATGGATGCAATGTCTAGATCCCTGGAGTGACCTTCTTCACATGTGTGCGATAACACTGAGTAGATACCTGGACGTGTAGGGGTAACAGTCCCGTTGCGGGTATACCAGGGGGATAGCATGTCCTATAAGGTCCCAACCTTTGTTTTCCATGTAGATATGACCTAAACAAAGCTAAAATAAAAAAAAGCGCAATGTCTGAACCTCGAACAAAGAAAGCTACAGGGGTAGACCCGCGGGCCCCACCGCCTAGGGTTTCACAGGAAAAGGACCGCCGGAGCTCCGGAATCCCACTGGAAATTGCACGTGGACCTAGTATATGTGTCCAAGTGTGGTGGAAGGTCCATGGATGCAATGTCTAGATCCCCGGTGTGACATTCTTCACATGCGTGCGACAACACTTACTAGATTTTTGGACGTGTAGGTGCAACACTCCCGCTGCGGGTATACCGGGGGCTAGCATGTGCTATAAGGTCCCAACGTTTGTTTTCCATGTAGATATGACCTAAAAAAAGCTAAACCAACAACTAAGCGTGTTGTCTGAACCTCGTACAAACAAAGCTACAGGGGTAGACCCACAGGCCCCACCGCCTAGGGTTTCGGTGGAAAAGGACCACCGGAACTCAAGAATCCCACTGGAACTTGCACGTGGACCTAGTATATGTGTCCAAGTGTGGTGGAAGTTCCATGGATGCAATGTCTAGATCCCCGGTGTGACCTTCTTCACATGTGTGCGATAACACTATGTAGATTTTTGGACGTATAGGGGTAACCGTCCCGTTGCGGGTATACCGGGGCTAGCATGTGCTATAAGGTCCCAACCTTTGTTTTCCATGTAGATATGACCTAAACAAAGCTAAACCATCAAATAAGCGTGTTGTCTGAACCTCGTACAAAGAATGCTATAGGGGTAGACCCGCGGGCCCCACCGCCTAGGGTTTTGCTGGAAAAGGAGCGCCGGAGCTCCGGAATCCCACTGGAACTTGCACGTGGACCTAGTATATGTGTCCAAGTGTGGTGGAAGGTCCATGGATGCAATGTCTAGATCCCCGGTGTGACCTTCTTCACACGCGTGCGATAACACTTAGTAGATTCCTGGACGTGTAGGGGTAACAGTCCCGCTGCGGGTATACCGGGATGCTAGCATGTGCTATAAGGTCCCAACCTTTGATTTCCATGTACATATGACCTAAACAAAGCTAAACCAACAAAAAAGCATGTTGTCTGAACCTCGTACAAACAAAGCTACAGGGGTAGACCCGCTGGCCCCACCGCCTAGGGTTTCACTAGAAAAGGACCGCCGGAGCTCCGGAATCCCACTAGAACTTGCACGTGGACCTAGTATATGTGTCCAAGTGTGGTGGAAGGTCCATGGATGCAATCTCTATATCCCCGGTGTGACCTTCTTCACATGCGTGCGATAACACTTAGTAGATTTTTGGACGTGTAGGGGTAACGCTCCCGCTGCGGGTATACCAGGGGCTAGGATGTGCTATAAGGTCCCAAACTTTGTTTTCCATGTAGATATGACCTAAACAAAGCTAAACCAACAAATAAGCGTGTTGTCTGAACCTCGTACAAACAAAGCTACAGGGGTAGACCCGCGGGCCCCACCGCCTAAGGTTTCGCAGGAAAAGGACCGCCGGAGCTCCGGAATCCCATTGGAACTTGCACGTGGACCTAGTATATGTGTCCAAGTGTGGTGGAAGATCCATGGATGCAATGTCTAGATCCTCCGTGTGACCTTCTTCACATGCGTGCGATAACACTTAGTAGATTTTTAGACGTGTAGGGGTAACATTCCCGCTGCGGGTATACCGGGGGCTAGCATGTGCTATAACGTCCCAACCTTTGTTTTCCTTGTAGATATGACCTAAATAAAGCCAAACCAACAAAAAAGCGGGTTGTATGAACCTCGTACAAAGAAAGCTATAGGGGTAGACCCGTGGGCCCCACTTCCTAGAGTTTCGCAGGAAAAGGACCACCAGAGCTCCGGAATCCCACTAGAACTTGCACGTGGACCTAATATATGTGTCAAAGTGTGGTGGAAGCCTCATGGATGCAATGTGTAGATCCCCGGTGTGACCTTCTTCACATGCGTGCGATAACACTTAGTAGATTCCTCGACGTGTAGGGGTAACAGTCCCGCTGCGGGTATACCGGGAGGCTAGCATGTGCTATAAGGTCCCAACCTTTTGTTTTCCATGTACATATGACCTAAACAAAGCTAAACCAACAAAAAAGCATGTTGTCTGAACCTCGTACAAACAAAGCTAGAGGGGTAGACCTACAGGCCCCACCGCCTAGGGTTTCGCTAGAAAAAGACTGCCGGAGCTCCGGAATCCCACAGGAACTTGCCCGTGGACCTAGTATATGTGTCCAAGTGTGGTGGAAGGTCCATGGATGCGATGTCTAGATCCCTGGAGTGACCTTCTTCACATGTGTGCGATAACACTAAGTAGATACCTGGACGTGTAGGGGTAACGGTCCCGGCGCGGGTATACCGGGCGGCTAGCATGTGCTATAAGGTCCTAACCTTTGTTTTACACGTAGATATGACCTAAACAAAGCTAAACTAACAAAAAATCACGGTGTCTAGACCTCGTACAAAGAAAGCTACAGGGGTAGACCCACGGGCCCCACCGCCTAGTGTTTCACTAGAAAAGGACCACCAGAGCTCCGGAATCGCACTGGAACTTGCACGTGGACCTAGTATATCTGTCCAAGTGTGGTGGAAGGTCCATGTATGGAATTTCTAGATCCCCGGTGTGACCTTCTTCACATGCGTGCGATAACACTTAGTAGATTTTTGGACGTGTAGGGGTAACAGTCCCGCTGCGGGTATACCGAGGGCTAGCATGTGCAGTAAGGTCCCAACCTTTGTTTTCCATGTAGATATGACCTAAACCAATCTGAACCAACAAAAAGCGTGTTGTTTGAACCTCGTACAAACAAAGCTACAGGGGTAGACCCACAGGCCCCACCGCCTAGGGTTTCGGTGGAAAAGGACCACCGGAACTCCAGAATCCCACTGGAACTTGCACGTGGACCTAGTATATGTGTCCAAGTGTGGTGGAAGTTCCATGGATGCAATGTCTAGATCCCCGGTGTGACCTTCTTCACATGTGTGCGATAACACTATGTAGATTTTTGGACGTATAGGGGTAACCGTCCCGTTGCGGGTATACCGGGGGCTAGCATGTGCTATAAGGTCCCAACCTTTGTTTTCCATGTATATATGACCTAAACAAAGCTAAACCATCAAATAAGCGTGTTGTCTGAACCTCGTACAAAGAATGCTATAGGGGTAGACCCGCGGGCCCCACCGCCTAGGGTTTTGCTGGAAAAGGAGCGCCGGAGCTCCGGAATCCCACTGGAACTTGCACGTGGACCTAGTATATGTGTCCAAGTGTGGTGGAAGGTCCATGGATGCAATTTCTAGATCCCCGGTGTGACCTTCTTCACGTGCGTGCGATAACACTTAGTAGTTTTTTGGACGGGTAGGGGTAACACTCCCGCTGCGGGTATACCGGGGACTAGCATGTACTATAAGGTCCCAACCTTTTTTTCCATGTAGATATGACCTAAACAAAGCTAAACCAACAAATAAGCGTGTTGTCTGAACCTCGTACAAACAAAGCTACAGGGGTAGACCCGCGGGCCCCACCGCCTATGGTTTCGCTGGAAAAGGACCGCCGGAGCTCCAGAATCCCATTGGAACTTGCACGTGGACCTATTTTATGTGTCCAAGTGTGGTGGAAGGTCCATGGATGCAATATCTAGATCCCCGGTGTGACCTTCTTCACATGCGTGCGATAATACTTAGTAGATTTTTGGACGTGTAGGGGCAACAGTCCTGCTGCGGGTATACCAGGGGGATAGCATGTCCTATAAGGTCCCAACCTTTGTTATCCATGTAGATATGACCTAAACAAAGCTAAAATAACAAAAAAGCACGTTTTCTGGACCTCGTAGAAAGAAAGCTACAGGGGTAGACCCGCGGGCCCCACCGCCTAGGCATTCGCTGGAAAAGGACCGCCGGAGCTCCGAAATCCCACTGGAACTTGCACGTGGACCTAGTGTATGTGTCCAAGTTTGGTGGAAGTTCCATGGATGCAATGTCTAGATCCCCGGTGTGACCTTCTTCAGATGCATGCCATAACACTTACTAGATTTTTGGACATGTAGGGGTAACAGTCCCGGCGCGGGTATACCGGGCGGCTAGCATGTGCTGTAAGGTCCTAACCTTTGTTTTACACGTAGATATGACCTAAACAAAGCTAAACTAACAAAAAATCACGGTGTCTAGACCTCGTACAAAGAAAGCTACAGGGGTAGACCCGTGGGCCCCACCGCCTAGGGTTTCGCTGGAAAAGGACCGCCAGAGCTCCGGAATCCCACTGGAACTTGCACGTGGACCTAGTATATGTGTCCAAGTGTGGTGGAAGGTCCATGGATGGAATTTCTAGATCCCCGGGGTGACCTTCTTCACATGCGTGCGATAACACTTAGTAGATTTTTGGACGTGTAGGGGTAACAGTCCCGCTGCGGGTATACCGAGGGCTAGCATGTGCAGTAAGGTCCCAACCTTTGTTTTCCATGTAGATATGACCTAAACCAATCTGAACCAACAAAAAGCGTGTTGTTTGAACCTCGTACAAACAAAGCTACAGGGGTAGACCCGCGGGCCCCACCGCCTAGGGTTTCGGTGCAAAAGGACCACCGGAACTCCAGAATCCCACTGGAACTTGCACGTGGACCTAGTATATGTGTCCAAGTGTGGTGGAAGATCCATGGATGCAATGTCTAGATCCCCGGTGTGACCTTCTTCACATGTGTCCGATAACACTATGTAGATTTTTGGACGTGTAGGGGTAACCGTCCCGTTGCGGGTATACCGGGGGCTAGCATGTGCTATAAGGTCCCAACCTTTGTTTTCCATGTATATATGACCTAAACAAAGCTAAACCATCAAATAAGCGTGTTGTCTGAACCTCGTACGAAGAATGCTATAGGGGTAGACCCGCGGGCCCCACTTCCTAGGGTTTTGCTGGAAAAGGAGCGCCGGAGCTCCGGAATCCCACTGGAACTTGCACGTGGACCTAGTATATGTGTCCAAGTGTGGTGGAAGTTCCATGGATGGAATGTCTAGATCCCCGGTGTGACCTTCTTCACATGCGTGCGATAACACTTAGTAGATTCCTGGACGTGTAGGGGTAACAGTCCCGCTGCGGGTATACCGGGAGGCTAGCATGTGCTATAAGGTCCCAACCTTTGTTTTCCATGTACATATGACCTAAACAAAGCTAAACCAACAAAAAAGCATGTTGTCTGAACCTCGTACAAACAAAGCTATAGGGGTAGACCCGCAGGCCCCACCGCCTAGGGTTTCGCTAGAAAAAGACTGCCTAGTGTGGTGGAAGGTCCATGGATGCAATGTCTAGATCCCTGGAGTGACCTTCTTCACATGTGTGCGATAACATTGAGTAGATACCTGGACGTGTAGGGGTAACAGTCCCGTCGCGGGTATACCTGGGGGCTAGCATGTGCTATAACGTCCCAACCTTTGTTTTCCTTGTAGATATGCCCTAAATAAAGCTAAACCAACAAAAAAGCGGGTTGTATGAACCTCGTACAAAGAAAGCTATAGGGGTAGACCCGCGGGCCCCACCGCCTAGGGTTTCGCTGGAAAAGGACCGCCGGAGCTCCAGAATCCCACTGGAACTTGCACGTGGTCCTAGTATATGTGTCCAAGTGTGGTGGAAGTTCCATGGATGCAATGTCTAGATCCCCGGTGTGACCTTCTTCACATGCGTGCGATAACACTTAGTAGATTCCTCGACGTGTAGGGGTAACAGTCCCGCTGCGGGTATACCGGGGGCTAGCATGTGCTATAAGGTCCCAACCTTTTTTTCCATGTAGATATGACCTAAACAAAGCTAAACCAACAAATAAGCGTGTTGTCTGAACCTCGTACAAACAAAGCTACAGGGGTAGACCCGCGGGCCCCACCGCCTATGGTTTCGCTGGAAAAGGACCGCCGGAGCTCCAGAATCCCATTGGAACTTGCACGTGGACCTATTTTATGTGTCCAAGTGTGGTGGAAGATCCATGGATGCAATGTCTAGATCCTCGGTGTGACCTTCTTCACATGCATGCGATAACACTTAGTAGATTTTTAGACGTGTAGGGGTAACATTCCCGCTACGGGTATACCAGGGGCTAGCATGTGCTATAATGTCCCAACCTTTGTTTTCCATGTAGATATGACCTAAACCAAGATAAACCAACAAAAAGAGCGTTGTCTGAACCTCGTACAATAAAGCTACAGGGTAAGACCCACAGGCCCCACCGCCGGAGCTCTAGAATCCCACTGGAACTTGCACGTGGACCTAGTATATGTGTCCAAGTGTGGTGGAAGGTCCATGGATGCAATATCTAGATCCCCGGTGTGACCTTCTTCACATGCGTGCGATAACACTTAGTAGATTTTTGGACGTGTAGGGGCAACAGTCCTGCTGCGGGTATACCAGGGGGATAGCATGTCCTATAAGGTCCCAACCTTTGTTATCCATGTAGATATGACCTAAACAAAGCTAAAATAACAAAAAAGCACGTTTTCTGGACCTCGTAGAAAGAAAGCTACAGGGGTAGACCCGCGGGCCCCACCGCCTAGGCATTCGCTGGAAAAGGACCGCCGGAGCTCCGAAATCCCACTGGAACTTGCACGTGGACCTAGTGTATGTGTCCAAGTTTGGTGGAAGTTCCATGGATGCAATGTCTAGATCCCCGGTGTGACCTTCTTCAGATGCATGTCATAACACTTACTAGATTTTTGGACATGTAGGAGTAACAGTCTTGCTGCGGGTATACCGGGGGCTAGCATGTGCTGTAAGGTCCCAACCTTTGTTTTCCATGTACATATGACCTAAACAAATCTAAACATCCAAAAATTCATGTTGTGTGAACCTCGTACAAACAAAGCTACAGGGGTAGACCCACGTGCCCCACCGCCTAGCGTTTCGCTAGAAAAGGACCGCCGGAGCTCCGGAATCCCACTGTAACTTGCACGTGGACCTAGTATATGTGTCCAAGTGTAGTGGAAGGTGCATGGATGCAATGTCTAGATCCCCGGTGTGACCTTCTTCACATGTGTGCGATAACACTTAGTAGATTTTTGGACGTGTAGGGGTAACACTCCCGCTGCGGGTATACCGGGGGCTAGCATGTGCTATAAGGTCCCAACCTTTGTTTTCCATGTAGATATGACCTAAACAAAGCTAAACCAACAAATAAGCATGTTGTCTGAACCTCGTACAAACAAAGCTACAAGGGTAGACCCGCGGGCCCCACCGCCTAATGTTTCGCAGGCAAAGGACCGCCGGAGCTCCGGAATCCCATTGGAACTTGCACGTGGACCTAGTATATGTGTCCAAGTGTGGTGGAATATCCATGGATGCAATGTCTAGATCCTCGGTGTGACCTTCTTCACATGCGTGCGATAACACTTAGTAGATTCTTAGACGTCTAGGGGTAACATTCCCCCTGCGGGTATACCGGGGGCTAGCATGTGCTATAACGTCCCAACCTTTGTTTTCCATGTAGATATGACCTAAATAAAGCTAAACCAACAAAAAAGCGCGTTGTCTGAACCTCGTAGGAAGAAAGCTATAGGGGTAGACCCGCGTGCCCCACTTCCTACGGTTTCGCTGGAAAAGGACCGCCGGAGCTCCGGAATCCCACTGGAACTTGCACGTGGACCTAGTATATGTGTCCAAGTGTGGTGGAAGGTCCATGTATGGAATTTCTAGATCCCAGGTGTGCCCTTCTTCACATGCGTGCATAAACACTTAGTAGATTCTTGGACGTGTTGGGGTAACAGTCCCGCTGCGGGTATACCGGGGGGCTAGAATGTGCTATAAAGTACCAACCTTTGTTTTCCATGTAGATATGACGTAAACAAAGCTAAACCAACAAAAAAGCGCGTTTTTGAACCTCGTACAAAGAAAGCTACATGGGTAGACATGTGTGCGATAACACATAGTAGATTCCTGGACGTGTAGGGGTAACAGTCCCACTACGGGTATACCGGGGGCTATCATGTGCTATAAGGTCCCAACCTTTGTTTTCTATGTATATATAACCTAATAAAAAGCTAAACCAACAAAAAGGCGCGTTGTCTAAACATCGTACAAAGAAAGCTACACGGGTAGACCCGCGGGCCCCACCGCCTAGGGTTTCGCTGGAAAAGGACCGCCGGAGCTCCGGAATCCCACTAGAACTTTCACGTGGACCTAGTAGATGTGTCCAAGTGTGGTGGAAGGTCCATGGATGCAATGTCTAGATCCCCGGTGTGACCTTCTTCACATGCGTGCGATAACATTTAGTAGATTTTTGGACCTGTAGGGGTAACACTCCTGCTGCGGGTATACCGGGGGCTAGCATGTGCTATAAGGTCCCAACCTTTGTTTTCCATGTAGATATAACCTAAACAAAGCTAAACCAACAAATAAGCGTGTTGTCTGAACCTCGTACAAACAAAGCTACAGGGGTAGACCCGCGGGTCCCACCGCCTAATGTTTCACAGGAAAAGGGCCGCCGGAGCTCCGGAATCCCATTGGAACTTGCACGTGGACCTAGTATATGTGTCCAAGTGTGGTGGAAGATTCATGGGTGCAATGTCTAGATCCTCGGTGTGACCTTCTTCTCATGCGTGCGCTAACACTTAGTAGATTTTTAGACGTGTAGGGGTAACATTCCCGCTGCGGGTATACCGCGGGCTAGCTTGTGCTATAACGTCCCAACCTTTGTTTTACATGTAGATATGACCTAAATAAAGCTAAACCAACAAAAAAGAGCGTTGTCTGAACCTCGTACGAAGAAAGCTATAGGGGTAGACCCGCGGGCCCCACTTCCTAGGGTTTCGCTGGAAAAGGACCGCCAGAGCTCCGGAATCGCACTGGAACTTTCACGTGGACCTAGCATATGTGTCCAAGTGTGGTGGAAGCTCCATGGATGCAATGTCTAGATCCCCGGTGTGACTTTCTTCACATGCGTGCGATAACACTTAGTAGATTCCTCGACGTGTAGGGGTAACAGTCCCGCTGCGGGTATACCGAGAAGCTAGCATGTGCTATAAGGTCCCAACCTTTCTTTTCCATGTACATATGACCTAAACAAATCTAAACCAACAAAAAGCATGTTGTCTAAACCTCGTACAAACAAAGCTACAGGGGTAGACCCGTAGGCCCCACCGCCTAGGGTTTCGCTAGAAAAGGACCGCCGGAGCTCCGGAATCCCACGGGAACTTGCACGTGGACCTAGTATATGTGTCCAAGTGTGGTGGAAGGTCCATGGATCCAATGTCTAGATCCCTGGAGTGACCTTCTTCACATGTGTGCGATAACATTAAGTAGATACCTGGACGTGTAGGGGTAACAGTCCCGTCGCGGGTATACCGGGGGGCTAGCATGTGCTATAAGGTCCTAACCTTTGTTTTCCATGTAAATATGCCCTAAACAAAGCTAAACCAACAAAAAAGCGCGTTGTCTAAACCTCGTACAAAGAAAGCTACAGGGTAAGACCCGCCGGCCCCACCGCCTAGGGTTTCGCAGGAAAAGGACCGCCGGAGCTCCAGAATCCCACTAGAACTTGCACGTGGAACTAGTATATGTGTCCAAGTGTAGTGGAAGGTCCATGGATGCAATGTCTAGATCCCCGGTGTGACCTTCTTCACATGCGTGCGATAACACTTAGTATATTTTTGGACTTCTAGGGGTAACAGTCCCGCTGCGGGTATACCGGGGGGATAGCATGTCTATAAGGTCCAACCTTTGTTTTCCATGTAGATATGACGTAAACAAAGCTAAACCAACAAAATCCGTGTTGTCTGAACCTCGTACAATGAAAGCTACATGGGTAGACCCTCGGGCCCCACCGCCTAGGGTTTCCCTGGAAAAGGACCACCGGAGCTCCGGAATCCCACGGGAACTTGCACGTGGACCTAGTATATGTGTCCAAGTGTGGTGGAAGGTCCATGGATGCAATGTCTAGATCCCCGGTGTGACCTTCTTCACATGCGTGCGATAACACTTAGTAGATTTTTGGACGTGTAGGGGTAATAGTCCTGCTGCGGGAATACCGGGGGGCTAGCATGTGCTATGAGGTCCCAAACTTTGTTTTCCATGTAGATATGACCTAAACAAAGCTAAACCTACAAAAAAGTGTGTTGTCTGAACCTCGTACAAAGAAAGCCACAGGGGTAGACCCGCGGGCCCCACTGCCGAGGGTTTCACTAGAAAAGGACCGCCGGAGTTCCGGAATCCCACTGGAACTTTCATGTGGACCTAGTATATGTGTCCAAGTGTGGTGGAAGGTCCATGGATGGAATTTCTAGATCCCAAGTGTGACCTTCTTCATATGCGTCATAACACTTAGTAGATTCGTGGACGTGTTGGGGTAACAGACCCGCTGCGGGTATACCGGGGGGCTAGCATGTGCTATAAGCTCCCAACCTTTGTTTTCCACGTAGATATGACCTAAACAAAGCTAAACCAACAAAAAAGCGTGTTTCTGAACCTCGTACAAAGAAAGCTACAGGGGTAGACATGTGTGCGACAACACTTAGTAGATTCCTTGACGTGTAGGGGTACCAGTCCCACTGCGGAATACCGGGGGGCTAGCATGTGCTATAAGGACCCAACCTTTGTTTTCCATGTATATATAACCTAATAAAAAGCTAAACCAACAAAAAAGCACGTTGTGTGAACCTCGTACAAAGAAAGCAATAGGGGTAGACCCGCAGACCCCACCGCTTAGGGTTTCGCTGGAAAAGGACCGCCGGAGCTCCAGAATCCCACTAGAACTTGCACGTGGACCTAGTATATGTGTCTAAGTGTGGTGGAAGGTCCATGGATGCAATGTCTAGATCCCCGGTGTGACCTTCTTCACATGCATGTGATAACACTTAGTAGATTCCTGGACGTGTAGG
The DNA here is from genome assembly GCA_910589775.1 of Avena eriantha. Classification (NCBI taxonomy): domain Eukaryota; kingdom Viridiplantae; phylum Streptophyta; class Magnoliopsida; order Poales; family Poaceae; genus Avena; species Avena eriantha. Next base: position 49,932 of record CAJUXJ010001255.1, read on the forward strand.
GGTAACAGTCCAGCTGCGGGTATACCAGGGCTAGCATGTGCTATAAGCTCCGAACCTTTGTTTTCCACGTAGATATGACCTAAACAAAGCTAGACCAACAAAAAAGCGCGTTTCTGAACCTCGTACAAAGAAAGCTACAGGGGTAGACATGTGTGCGATAACACTTAGTAGATTCCTAGATTTTTAGGGGTAACAGTCCCACTGCGGGTATACCGGGGGGCTAGAATTTGCTATTAGGACCCAACCTTTGTTTTCAATGTATATATAACCTAATAAAAAGCTAAACCAACAAAAAAGCACGTTGTGTGAACCTCGTACAAAGAAAGCAATAGGGGTAGACCCGCAGACCCCACCGCTTAGGGTTTCGCTGGAAAAGGACAGCCGGAGCTCCAGAAACCCACTAGAACTTGCACGTGGACCTAGAATATGTGTCTAAGTGTAGTGGAAGGTCCATGGATGCAATGTCTAGATCCCCGGTGTGACCTTCTTCACATGCGTGTGATAACACTTAGTAGATTTCTGGACGTGTAGGGGTAACAGTCCAGCTGCGGGTATACCAGGGCTAGCATGTGCTATATGGTCCCAACCTTTGTTTTCCATGTAGATATGACCTAAACAAAGCTAAACCAACAAAAAATTGCGTTGTCTGAACCTCGTACAAAGAAAGCTATAGGGTAGACCCGCGGGCCCCACCGCCTTGGGTTTCGCTGGAAAAGGACCGGCGGAGCTCCGGAATCACACTGGAACTTTCACGTGGACCTAGTATATGTGTCCAAGTGTTGTGGAAGGTCCATGGATGCAATGTCTAGATCCCCTGTGTGACCTCCTTCACATGCGTGCGATAACACTTAGTAGATTCCTCGAGTGTAGGGGTAATACCAGGGGCTAGCATGTGGTATAAGGTCCCAACCTTTGTTTTCCATGTAGATATGACCTAAACAAAGCTAAACCAACAAAAAAGCGCGTTTCTGAACCTCATACAAAGAAAGCTACAGGGGTAGACCCGTGGGCCCCATCGCCTAGGGTGTCGCTAGAAAAGGACCGCCGGAGCTCCGGAATGCCACTGGACCTTGCACGTGGACCTAGTATATGTGTCCAAGTGCGGTGGAAGGTCCATCGATGCAATGTCTAGAACCCCGGTGTGACCTTCTTCACAAGCGTGCGATAACACTTAGTAGATTTCTGGATGTGTAGGGGTAACAGTCCCGCTGCGGGTATACCGGGAGGCTAGCATGTTCTATAAGGTCCCAACCTATGTTTTCCATGTAGATATGACCTAAGAAAAACTAAACCAACAAAAAAGCGCGTTGTTCTAACCTTGTCGAAAGAAAGCTATAGGGGTACACCCGCGGGCCCCACTTCCTAGGGTTTCACTGGAAAAGAACCGCCGGAGCTCCGGAATCCCATTGGAACTTTCAAGTGGACCTAGTATATGTGTCCAAGTGTGGTGGAAGGTCCGTGGATGCAATGTCTAGATCCCCGGTGTGACCATCTTCCCATGCGTGCGATAACACTTAGTAGATTCCTGGACGTGTAGGGGTAACAGTCCCGCTGTGGGTATACACGGGGGCTAGCATGTGCTATAAGGTTCCAACCTTTGTTTCGTATGTAGATATGACCTAAACAAAGCTAAACCAACAAAAAAGCACGTTGTCTGAACCTCGTACAAAAAAAGCTACAGGGGTAGACCTGCGGGCCCCACCGCCTAGGGTTTCACTGGAAAAGGACCACCGGAGCTCCGGAATCCCACTGGAACTTGCACGTGGACCTAGTATATGTGTCCAAGTGTGGTAGAAGGTCCATGTATTGAATTTCTAGATCCCAGGTGTGACCTTCTTCACATGCGTGCATAAACACTTAGTAGATTCCTGGACGTGTTGGGGTAACAGTCCCGCTACGGGTATACCGGGGGGCTAGCATGTGCTATAAAGTACCAACCTTTGTTTTCCATGTAGATATGACGTAAACAAAGCTAAACCAACAAGAAAGCGCGTTTCTGAACCTCGTACAAAGAAAGCTACATGGGTAGACATGTGTGCGATAACACTTAGTAGATTCCTGGACGTGTAGGGGTAACAGTCCCACTGCGGGTATACCGGGCGGCTAGCATGTATTATAAGGTCCCAACCTTTGTTTTCTATGTATATATAACCTAATAAAAAGCTAAACCAACAAAAAGGCGTGTTGTCTAAACATCGTACAAAGAAAGCTACACGGGTAGACCCGCGGGCCCCATCGCCTAGGGTTTCGCTGGAAAAGGACCGCCGGAGCTCCGGAATCCCACTAGAACTTGCACGTGGACCTAGTATATGTGTCCAAGTGTGGTGGAAGGTCCATGGATGCAATGTCTAGATCCCCGGTGTGACCTTCTTCACATGCGTGCGATAACACTTAGTAGATTTTTTGATGTGTAGGGGTAACACTCCCGCTGCGGGAATACCGGGGGCTAGCATGTGCTATCAGGTCCCAACCTTTGTTTTCCATGTAGATATTACCTAAACAAAGCTAAACCAACAAATAAGCGTGTTGTCTGAACCTCGTACAAACAAAGCTACAGGGGTAGACCCGCGGGCCCCACCGCCTAATGTTTCGCAGGAAAAGCACTGCCGGAGCTCAGGAATCCCATTGGAACTTTCACGTGGACCTAGTATATGTGTCCAAGTGTGGTGCAAGATCCATGGATGCAATGTCCAGATCCTCGGTGTGACCTTCTTCACATGCGTGCGATAACACTTAGTAGATTTTTAGACGTGTAGGGGTAACATTCCCGCTGCGGGTATACCGGGGGCTAGCATGTGCTATAACGTCCCAATATTTGTTTTCCATGTAGATATGACCTAAATAAAGCAAAACCAACAAAAAAGCGCGTTGTCTGAACCTCGTACGAAGAAAGCTATAGGGGTAGACCCGCGGGCCCCACTTCCTAGGGTTTCGCAGGAAAAGGACCGCCAGAGCTCCGGAATCCCACTGGAACTTGCACGTGGACCTAGTATATGTGTCCAAGTGTGGTGGAAGCTCCATGGATGCAATGTCTAGATCCCCGGTGTGACCTTCTTCACATGCGTGCGATAACACTTAGTAGATTCCTGCATGTGTAGGGGTAACCGTCCCGCTGCGGGTGTACCGAGAGGCTAGCATGTGCTATAAGGTCCCAACCTTTGTTTTCCATGTACATATGACCTAAACAAAGCTAAACCAACAAAAAAGCATGTTGTCTGAACCTCGTACAAACAAAGCTACAGGGGTAGACCCGCAGGCCCCACCGCCTAGGGTTTCGCTAGAAAAGGACCGCCGGAGCTCCGGAATCCCACTGGAACTTGCACGTGGACCTAGTATATGTGTCCAAGTGTGGTGGAAGGTCCATGGATGCAATGTCTAGATCCCTGGAGTGACCTTCTTCACATGTCTGCGATAACATTGAGTAAATACCTGGACGTGTAGGGGTAACAGTCCCGTCGCGGGTATACCGGGGGGCTAGCATGTGCTATAAGGTCCTAACCTTTGTTTTCCATGTAGATATGCCCTAAACAAAGCTAAACCAACAAAAAAGTGCGTTGTCTGAACCTCGTACAAAGAAAGCTATAGGGGTAGACCCGCGGGCCCACCGCCTAGGGTTTCGCTGGAAAAGGACCGCCGGAGCTCCGAAATCCCACTGGAACTTGCACGTGGACCTAGTATATGTGTCCAAGTGTGGTGGAAGTTCCATGGATGCAATGTCTAGATCGCCGGTGTGACCTTCTTCACATGCGTGCCATTACACTTACTAGATTTTTGGACGTGTAGGGGTAACAGTCCCGCTACGGGTATACCGGGGGCTAGCATGTGCATTAAGGTCCCAACCTTTGTTTTCCATGTACATATGACCTAAACAAATCTAAACTTCCAAAAATGTGTGTTGTCTGAACCTCGTACAAACAAAGCTACAAGGGTAGACCCACGGGCCCCACCGCCTAGGGTTTCGCTAGAAAAGGACCGCCGGAGCTCCGGAATCCCACTGGAACTTGCACGTGGATCTAGTATATGTGTCCAAGTGTGGTGCAAGCTCCATGGATGCAATGTCTAGATCCCCGGTGTGACCTTCTTCACATGTGTGCGTTAACACTTAGTAGATTTCTAGACCTATAGGGGTAACATTCCCGCTGCGGGTATACCTGGGGCTAGCATGTGCTATAAGGTCCCAACCTTTGTTTTACATGTAGATATGACCTAAAAAAAGATAAGCCAACAAAAAAGCGTGTTGTCTGGACCTCGTACAAACAAAGCTACAGGGGTAGACCCGCGGGCCCCACCGCCTAGGGTTTCGCTGGAAAAGGACTGCCGGAGCTCCGGAATCCCACTGGAACTTTCACGTGGACCTAGTATATGTGTCCAAGTGTGGTGGAAGGTCCATGGATGCAATGTCTAGATCCTCGGTGTGACCGTATTCACATGCGTGCGATAACACTTAGTAGATTTTTGGACGTGTAGGGGTAACAGTCCCGCTGCGGGTATACCGGGGGCTAGCATGTGCTATAAGGTCCCAACCTTTGTTTTCCATGTAGATATGACCTAAACCAATCTAAACCAACAAAAAGCGTGTTGGTTGAACCTCGTACAAACAAAGCTACAGGGGTAGACCCACGGGCCCCACCGCCTAGGGTTTCGCTAGAAACGGACCACCGGAGCACCAGAATCCTACTGGAACTTGCACGTGGACCTATTATATGTGTCCAAGTGTGGTGGAAGTTCCATGGATGCAATGTCTAGATCCCCGGTGTGACCTTCTTCACATGTGTGCGATAACACTAAGTAGATTTCTGGACGTGTAGGGGTAACAGTCCCACTACGGGTATACCGGGGGCTATCATGTGCTATAAGGTCCCAACCTTTGTTTTCCATGTAGATATGACCAAAACAAAGCTAAAACATCAAATAAGCGTGTTGTATCAACCTCGTACAAACAAAGCTACAGGCGTAGACCCGCGGGCCCCACCGCCTAGGGTTTCGTTGGAAAAGGACCACCGGAGCTCCGGAATCCCATTGGAACTTGCACGTGGACCTATTTTATGTGTCCAAGTGTGGTGGAAGATCCATGGATGCAATGTCTAGCTCCTCGGTGTGACCTTCTTCACATGCATGCGATAACACTTAGTAGATTTTTAGACGTGTAGGGGTAACATTCCCGCTACGGGTATACCGGGGGCTAGCATGTACTATTATGTCCCAACCTTTGTTTTCCATGTAGATATGACCTAAACCAAGCTAAACCAACAAAAAAGCGTGTTGTCTGAACCTCGTACAAAGAAAGCTACAGGGGTAGACCCGCGGGCCCCACCGCCTAGGCATTCGCTGGAAAAGGACCGCCAGAGCTCCGGAATCCCACTAGAACTTGCACGTGGACGTAGTGTATGTGTCAAAGTGTGGTGGAAGTTCCATGGATGCAATGTCTAGATCCCCAGTGTGGCCTTCTTCACATGCGTGCCATAACACTTACTAGATTTTTGGACGTGTAGGGGTAACAGTCCCGCTGCAGGTATACGGGGGGTAGCATGTGCTGCAAGGTCCCAATCTTTGTTTTCCATGTACATATTACCTAAACAAATCTAAACATCCAAAAATCTGTGTTGTTTGAACCTCGTACAAACAAAGCTACAAGGGTAGACCCACGGGCCCCACCGCCTAGGGTTTCGCTGGAAAAGGACAGCCGGAGCTCCGAAATCCCACTGGAACTTGCACGTGGACCTAGTATATGTGTCCAAGTGTGGTGGAAGGTCCATGGATGCAATGTCTAGATCCCCGGTGTGACCTCCTTCGCATGCGTGCGATAACACTTACTAGATTTTTGGAGGTGTAGGGGCAACACTCCCGCTGCGGGTATTCCGGGGGCTAGCATGTGCTATAAGGTCCCAACCTTTGTTTTCCATGTAGATATGACATAAACAAAGCTAAACCAACAAATAAGCATTTTGTCTAAACCTCGTACAAACAAAGCTATAGGGGTAGACCCGCGGGCCCCACAATCTAGGGTTTCGCTAGAAAGGACCGCCGGAGCTCCGGAATCCCATTGGAACTTGCACGTGGACCTAGTATATGTGTCCAATTATGGTTGAAGATCCATGGATGCAATGTCTAGATCCTCGGTGTGACCTTCTTCACATGCGTGCGATAACACTTAGTAGATTTTTAGATGTGTAGGGGTAACATTCCCGCTGCGGGTATACCGGGGGCTAGCATGTGCTATAACGTCCCAACCTTTGTTTTCCATGTCGATATGACCTAAATAAAGCTAAACCAACAAAAAAGCGCGTTGTCGAACCTCGTACAAAGAAAGCTATAGGGGTAGACTCGCGGGCCCCACTTCCTAGGGTTTCGCTGGAAAAGGACCGCCAGAGCTCCGGAATCCCACTGGAACTTGCACGTGGACCTATTATATGTTTCCAAGTATGGAGGAAGGTCCATGGATGCAATGTCTAGATCACCGGTGTGACCTTCTTCACATGCATGCGATAACACTTAGTAGATTCCTGGACGTGTAGGGGTAACAGTCCCGCTGCGGGTATACCAGGAGGCTAGCATGTGCTATAAGGTCCCAACCTTTGTTTTCCATGTACATATGACCTAAACAAAGCTAATCCAACAAAAAAGCATGTTGTCTGAACCTCGTACAAAGAAAGCTACAGGGGTAGACCCGCAGGCCCCACCGCCTAGGGTTTCGCTAGAAAAGGACCGCCGGAGCGCCGGAATCCGACTGGAACTTGCACGTGGACCTAGTATATGTTTCCAAGTGTGGTGGAAGGTCCATGGATGCAATGTCTAGATCCCCGGTGTGACCTTCTTCACATGCGTGCGATAACACTTAGTAGATTTTTGGACGTGTAGGGGTAACACTCCCGCTGCGGGTATACCGAGGGCTAGCATGTGCTATAAGGTCCCAACCTTTGTTTTCCATGTAGATATGATCTAAACAAAGCTAAACCAACAAATAAGCGTGTTGTCTGAACCTCGTACAAACAAAGCTACAGGGGTAGACCAGCGGGCCCCACCGCCTAAGGTTTCGCAGGAAAAGGACCGCCGGAGCTCCGGAATCTCATTGGAACTTGCACGTGGACCTAGTATATGTGTCCAAGTGTGGTGGAAGATCCATGGATGCAATGTCTAGATCCTCGGTGTGACCTTCTTCACATGCGTGCGATAACACTTAGTAGATTTTTAGTCGTGTAGGGGTAACATTCCCGCTGCGGGTATACCGGGGGCTAATATGTGCTATAACGTCCCAACCTTTGTTTTCCATGTAGATATGACCTAAATAAAGCTAAACCAACAAAAAGGCGCGTTGTCTGAACCTCGTACAAACAAAGCTATAGGGGTAGACCCGCGGGCCCCACTTCCTAGGGTTTCGCTGGAAAAGGACCGCCAGAGCTCCGGAATCCCACTGGAACTTGCACGTGGACCTAGTATATGTGTCCAAGTGTGGTGGCAGGTCCATGGATGCAATGTCTAGATCCCGGTGTGACCTTCTTCACATGCGTGCGATAACACTTAGTAGATTCCTGGACGTGTAGGGGTAACAGTCCCGCTGCGGGTATACCGAGAGGCTAGCATGTGCTATAAGGTCCCAACCTTTGTTTTCCATGTACATATGACCTAAACAAAGCTAAACCAACAAAAAGCATGTTGTCTGAACCTCGTACAAACAAAGCTACAGGGATAGACCCGCAGGCCCCACCGCCTAGGGTTTCGCTAGAAAAGGACCGCCGGAAGCTCCGGAATCCCACTGGAACTTGCACGTGGACCTAGTATATGTGTCCAAGTGTGGTGGAAGTTCCATGGATGCAATGTCTAGATCCCCGGTGTGACCTTCTTCACATGTGTGCGATAACACTAAGTAGATTTCTGGACGTGTAGGGGTAACAGTCCCGCTGCGGGTATACCGGGGGCTAGCATGTGCTATAAGGTCCCAACCTTTGTTTTCCATGTAGATATGACCAAAACAAAGCTAAAACATCAAATAAGCGTGTTGTATCAACCTCGTACAAACAAAGCTACAGGCGTAGACCCGCGGGCCCCACCGCCTAGGGTTTCGTTGGAAAAGGACCACCGGAGCTCCGGAATCCCATTGGAACTTGCACGTGGACCTATTTTATGTGTCCAAGTGTGGTGGAAGATCCATGGATGCAATGTCTAGCTCCTCGGTGTGACCTTCTTCACATGCATGCGATAACACTTAGTAGATTTTTAGACGTGTAGGGGTAACATTCCCGCTACGGGTATACCGGGGGCTAGCATGTACTATTATGTCCCAACCTTTGTTTTCCATGTAGATATGACCTAAACTAAGCTAAACCAACAAAAAAGCGTGTTGTCTGAACCTCGTACAAAGAAAGCTACAGGGGTAGACCCGCGGGCCCCACCGCCTAGGCATTCGCTGGAAAAGGACCGCCAGAGCTCCGGAATCCCACTGGAACTTGCACGTGGACCTAGTATATGTGTCCAAGTGTGGTGGAAGGTCCATGGATGCAATGTCTAGATCCCCGGTGTGACCTTCTTCACATGCGTGCGATAACACTTAGTAGATTTTTGGACGTGTAGGGGTAACAGTCCCGCTGCGGGTATACGGGGGCTAGCATGTGCTATAAGGTCCCAACCTTTGTTTTCCATGTAGATATGACCTAAACAAATCTAAACCAACAAAAAGCGTGTTGTCTGAACCTCGTACAAACAAAGCTACAGGGTAGACCCACGGGCCCCACCGCCTAGGGTTTCGCTGGAAAAGGACCGCCGGAGCTCCGGAATCCCACTGGAACTTGCACGTGGACCTAGTATATGTGTCCAAGTGTGGTGGAAGGTCCATGGATGCAATGTCTAGATCCCCGGTGTGACCTTCTTCACATGCGTGCGATAACACTTAGTAGATTTTTGGACGTGTAGGGGTAACAGTCCCGCTGCGGGTATTCCGGGGGCTAGCATGTGCTATAAGGTCCCAACCTTTGTTTTCCATGTAGATATGACATAAACAAAGCTAAACCAACAAATAAGCATTTTGTCTAAACCTCGTACAAACAAAGCTATAGGGGTAGACCCGCGGGCCCCACAATCTAGGGTTTCGCTAGAAAGGACCGCCGGAGCTCCGGAATCCCATTGGAACTTGCACGTGGACCTAGTATATGTGTCCAATTATGGTTGAAGATCCATGGATGCAATGTCTAGATCCTCGGTGTGACCTTCTTCACATGCGTGCGATAACACTTAGTAGATTTTTAGATGTGTAGGGGTAACATTCCCGCTGCGGGTATACCGGGGGCTAGCATGTGCTATAACGTCCCAACCTTTGTTTTCCATGTCGATATGACCTAAATAAAGCTAAACCAACAAAAAAGCGCGTTGTCTGAACCTCGTACAAAGAAAGCTATAGGGGTAGACTCGCGGGCCCCACTTCCTAGGGTTTCGCTGGAAAAGGACCGCCAGGAGCTCCGGAATCCCACTGGAACTTGCACGTGGACCTAGTATATGTTTCCAAGTGTGGAGGAAGGTCCATGGATGCAATGTCTAGATCCCCGGTGTGACCTTCTTCACATGCAGTGCGATAACACTTAGTAGATTCCTGGACGTGTAGGGGTAACAGTCCCGCTGCGGGTATACCAGGAGGCTAGCATGTGCTATAAGGTCCCAACCTTTGTTTTCCATGTACATATGACCTAAACAAAGCTAAATCCAACAAAAAAGCATGTTGTCTGAACCTCGTACAAAGAAAGCTACAGGGGTAGACCCGCAGGCCCCACCGCCTAGGGTTTCGCTAGAAAAGGACCGCCGGAGCTCCGGAATCCGACTGGAACTTGCACGTGGACCTAGTATATGTGTCCAAGTGTGGTGGAAGGTCCATGGATGCAATGTCTAGATCCCCGGTGTGACCTTCTTCACATGCGTGCGATAACACTTAGTAGATTTTTGGACGTGTAGGGGTAACACTCCCGCTGCGGGTATACCGAGGGCTAGCATGTGCTATAAGGTCCCAACCTTTGTTTTCCATGTAGATATGATCTAAACAAAGCTAAACCAACAAATAAGCGTGTTGTCTGAACCTCGTACAAACAAAGCTACAGGGGTAGACCAGCGGGCCCCACCGCCTAAGGTTTCGCAGGAAAAGGACCGCCGGAGCTCCGGAATCTCATTGGAACTTGCACGTGGACCTAGTATATGTGTCCAAGTGTGGTGGAAGATCCATGGATGCAATGTCTAGATCCTCGGTGTGACCTTCTTCACATGCGTGCGATAACACTTAGTAGATTTTTAGTCGTGTAGGGGTAACATTCCCGCTGCGGGTATACCGGGGGCTAATATGTGCTATAACGTCCCAACCTTTGTTTTCCATGTAGATATGACCTAAATAAAGCTAAACCAACAAAAAGGCGCGTTGTCTGAACCTCGTACAAACAAAGCTATAGGGGTAGACCCGCGGGCCCCACTTCCTAGGGTTTCGCTGGAAAAGGACCGCCAGAGCTCCGGAATCCCACTGGAACTTGCACGTGGACCTAGTATATGTGTCCAAGTGTGGTGGAAGGTCCATGGATGCAATGTCTAGATCCCGGTGTCACCTTCTTCACATGCGTGCGATAACACTTAGTAGATTCCTGGACGTGTAGGGGTAACAGTCCCGCTGCGGGCATACCGAGAGGCTAGCCTCTGCTATAAGGTCCCAACCTTTGTTTTCAATGTACATATGACCTAAACAAAGCTAAACCAACAAAAAAGCATGTTGTCTGAACCTCGTACAAACAAAGCTACAGGGATAGACCCGCAGGCCCCACCGCCTAGGGTTTCGCTAGAAAAGGACCGCCGAAGCTCCGGAATCCCACTGGAACTTGCACGTGGACCTAGTATATGTGTCCAAGTGTGGTGGAAGTTCCATGGATGCAATGTCTAGATCCCTGGAGTGACCTTCTTCACATGTGTGCGATAACATTGAGTAGATACCTGGACGTGTAGGGGTAATAGTCCCGTCGTGGGTATATCGGGGGGCTAGCATGTACTATAAGGTCCTAACCTTTTTTTCCATGTAGATATGCCCTAAACAAAGCTAAACCAACAAAAAAGTGCTTTGTCTGAACCTCGTACAAAGAAAGCTATAGGGGTAGACCCGCGGGCCTCACCGCCTAGGGTTTCGCTGGAAAAGGACCGCCGGAGCTCCAGAATCCCACTGGAACTTGCACGTGGACCTAGTATATGTGTCCAAGTGTGGTGTAAGTTCCATGGATGCAATGTCTAGATCCCCGGTGTGACCTTCTTTACATGCGTGCCATAACACTTACTAGATTTTTGGACGTGTAGGGGTAACAGTCCCACTGCGGGTATACCGGGGGCTAGCATGTGCAGTAAGGTCCCAAACTTTGTTTTCCATGTACATATGACCTAAACAAATCAAAACATCCAAAAATGTGTGTTGTCTGAACCTCGTACAAACAAAACTACAAGGGTAGACCCGCGGGCCCCACCGCCTAGGGTTTCGCTGGAAAAGGACCGCCGGAGCTCCGGAATCCCACTGGAACTTGCACGTGGACCTAGTATATGTGTCCAAGTGTAGTGGAAGGTGCATGGATGCAATGTCTAGATCCCCGGTGTGACCTTCTTCACATGTGTGCGATAACACTTAGTAGATTTTTAGACCTATAGGGGTAACATTCCCGCTGTGGGTATACCGGGGGCTAGCATGTGCTATAAGGTCCCAACCTTTGTTTTACATGTAGATATGACCTAAACAAAGCTAAGCCAACAAAAAAGCGTGTTGTCTGGACCTCGTACAATCAAAGCTACAGGGGTAGACCCGCGGGCCCCACCGCCTAGGGTTTCGCTGGAAAAGGACGGCTGGAGCTCCGAAATCCCACTGGAACTTTCACGTGGACCTAGTATATGTGTCCAAGTGTGGTGGAAGGTCCATGGATGCAATGTCTAGATCCTCGATGTGACCTTCTTCACATGCGTGCGATAACACTTAGTAGATTTTTGGACGTGTAGGGGTAACAGTCCCGCTGCGGGTATACCAGGGGGCTAGCATGTGCTATAAGGTCCCAACCTTTGTTTTCCATGTAGATATGACCTAAATAAAGCTAAACCAACAAAAAAGCGCGTTGTCTGAACCTCGTACAAAGAAAGCTACTAGGGGTAGACCCGCGGGCCCCACCTCCTAGGGTTTCGATGGAAAAGGACCGCCGGAGCTCCGGAATCCCACTGGAACTTGCACGTGGACCTAGTATATGTGTCCAAGTGTGGTGGAAGGTCCATGGATGCAATGTCTAGATCCCCGGTGTGACCTTCTTCACATGCGTGCGATAACACTTAGTAGATTTCTGGACGTGTAGGGGTAACAGTCCCGCTGCGGGTATACCGGGAGGCTAGCATGTGCTATAAGGTCCCAACCTTTGTTTTCCATGTAGATATGACCTAAACAAAGCTAAACCAACAAAAAGAGTGTTGTCTGAACCTCGTACAAAGAAAGCTACAGGGGTAGACCCGCAGGCCCCACCGCCTAGGGTTTCGCTAGAAAAGGACCGCCGGAGCTCCGGAATCCCACTGGAACTTGCACGTGGACCTAGTATATGTGTCCAAGTGTGGTGGAAGGTCCATGGATGCAATGTCTAGATCCCCAGTGTGACCTTCTTCACATGCGTGCGATAACACTTAGTAGATTTTTAGACGTGTAGGGGTAACAGTCCCGCTGCGGGTATACCGGGGGCTAGCATGTGCTATAACGTCCCAACCTTTGTTTTCCATGTAGATATGACCTAAACAAAGCTAAACCAACAAAAAGCGTGTTGTCTGAACCTCGTACAAAGAAAGCTATAGGGGTAGACCCGCGGGCCCCACTCCTAGGGTTTCGCTGGAAAAGGACCGCCGAGAGCTCCGGAATCCCACTGGAACTTGCACGTGGACCTAGTATATGTGTCCAAGTGTGGTGGAAGGTCCATGGATGCAATGTCTAGATCCCGGTGTCACCTTCTTCACATGCGTGCGATAACACTTACTAGATTCCTGGACGTGTATAGGTAACAGTCCCGCTGCGGGCATACCGGGAGGCTAGCATGTGCTATAAGGTCCCAACCTTTGTTTTCCATGTACATATGACCTAAACAAAGCTAAACCAACAAAAAATCTTGTTGTCTGAACCTCGTACAAAGAAAGCTACAGGGGTAGACCCGCAGCCCCACCGCCAAGGGTTTCGCTAGAAATGGACCGCCGGAGCTCCAGAATTCCACTAGAACTTGCACGTGGACCTAGTATATGTGTCCAAGTGTGGTGGAAGGTCCATGGATTCAATGTCTAGATCCCTGGAGTGACCTTCTTCACATGTGTGCGATAACACTGAGTAGATACCTGGACATGTAGGGGTAACAGTCCCGTCGCGGGTATACCGGGGGGCTAGCATGTGCTATAAGGTCCTAACCTTTGTTTTCCATGTAGATATGACCTAAACAAAGCTAAACCAACAAAAAAGTGCGTTGTCTGAACCTCGTACAAAGAAAGCTACAGGGGTAGATCCGCGGGCCCCACGGCCAATGGTTTCACTTCAAAAGGACCGCCGGAGCTCTAGAATCCTACTGGAACTTGCACGTGGACCTAGTATATGTGTCCAAGTTTGGTGGAAGGTCCATGGATGGAATGTCTAGATCCCCGGTGTGACCTTCTTCACATGCGTTCGATAACACTTAGTAGATTTTTGGACGTCTAGGGGTAATAGTCCCGCTGCAGATATACCGGGGGGGCTAGCATGTGCTATAACGTCCCAACATTTGTTTTCCATGTAGATATGACCTAAATAAGGCTAAACCAAGAAAAAAGCGCGCTGTTTGAACCTCGTACAAAGAAAGCTATAGGGGTGGACCCGCGGGCCCCACTTCCTAGGGTTTCACTGGAAAAGGACCGCCAGAGCTCCGGAATCCCACTGGAACTTGCACGTGCACCTGGTATATGTGTCCAAGTGTGGTGGAAGGTCCATGGATGCAATGTCTAGATCGCGGTGTCACCTTCTTCACATGCGTGCGATAACACTTACTAGATTCCTGGACGTGTATGGGTAACAGTCCCGCTGCGGGCATACCGGGAGGCTAGCATGTGCTATAAGGTCCCAACCTTTGTTTTCCATGTACATATGACCTAAACAAAGCTAAACCAACAAAAACTCATGTTGTGTGAACCTCGTACAAAGAAAGCTACAGGGGTAGACCCGCAGCCCCACCTCCTAGGGTTTCGCTAGAAATGGACCGCGGGAGCTCCAGAATTCCACTTGAACTTGCACGTGGACCTAGTATATGTGTCCAAGTGTGGTGGAAGGTCCATGGATGCAATGTCTAGATCCCTGGAGTGACCTTCTTCGCATGTGTGCGATAACACTGAGTAGATACCTGGACGTGTAGGGGTAACAGTCCCGTCGCGGGTATACCGGGGGGGCTAGCATGTGCTATAAGGTCCTAACCTTTGTTTTCCATGTAGATATGCCCTAAACAAAGCTAACCCAACAAAAAAGCGCGTTGTCTGAACCTCGTACAAAGAAAGCTACAGGGTAAGACCCGCAGGCCCCACCGCCTAGGGTTTCGCTGGAAAAGGACCGTCGGAGCTCCGAAATCCCACTGGAACTTGCACGTGGACCTAGAATATGTGTCCAAGTGTGGTGGAAGGTCCATGGATGGAATTTCTAGATCCCCGGTGTGACCTTCTTCACATGCGTATGATAACACTTAGTATATTTTTGGACGTGTAGGGGTAATAGTCCCGCTACGGGTATACCGGGAGGCTAGCATGTGCTATAAGGTCCCAACCTTTGTTTTCCATGTAGATATGACCTAAACAAAGCTAAACCTACAAAAAAGTGTGTTGTCTGAACCTCGTACAAATAAAGCTATAGGGATACACCCGCGGGCCCCACTTTCTAGGGTTTCGTTGGAAAAGGACCGGCGGAGCTCCGGAATCCCATTGTAACTTGCACGTGGACCTAGTATATGTGTCCAAGTGTGGTGGAAGGTCCATGGATGCAATGTCTAGATCCCTGGTGTGACCTTCTTCACATGCGTGCGATAACACTTAGTAGATTCCTGGACGTGTAGGGGTAACAGTCCCGCTGCGGGTATACCGGGGGCTAGCATGTGCTATAAGGTCCCAACCTTTGTTTTCCATGTAGATATGACCTAAACAAAGCTAAACCAACAAAAAAGCGCGTTGTCTGAACCTCGTACAAAGAAAGCTACAGGGGTAGACCCGCGGGCCCCACCGCCTAGGGTTTCGCTGGAAAAGGACCGCCGGAGCTCCGGAATCCCACTGGAACTTGCACGTGGACCTAGTATATGTGTCCAAGTGTGGTGGAAGGTCCATGGATGCAATGTCTAGATCCCCGGTGTGACCTTCTTCACATGCGTGCGATAACACTTAGTAGATTTTGGACGTGTAGGGGTAACAGTCCCGCTGCGGGTATACCGGGGGCTAGCATGTGCTATAAGGTCCCAACCTTTGTTTTCCATGTAGATATGACCTAAACAAAGCTAAACCAACAAAAAGCGTGTTGTCTGAACCTCGTACAAACAAAGCTACAGGGGTAGACCCGCGGGCCCCACCGCCTAGGGTTTCGCTAGAAAAGGACCGCCGGAGCTCCGGAATCCCACTGGAACTTGCACGTGGACCTAGTATATGTGTCCAAGTGTGGTGGAAGGTCCATGGATGCAATGTCTAGATCCCCGGTGTGACCTTCTTCACATGCGTGCGATAACACTTAGTAGATTTTTGGACGTGTAGGGGTAACAGTCCCGCTGCGGGTATACCGGGGGCTAGCATGTGCTATAAGGTCCCAACCTTTGTTTTCCATGTAGATATGACCTAAACAAAGCTAAACCAACAAAAAGCGTGTTGTCTGAACCTCGTACAAACAAAGCTACAGGGGTAGACCCGCGGGCCCCACCGCCTAGGGTTTCGCTGGAAAAGGACCGCCGGAGCTCCGGAATCCCACTGGAACTTTCACGTGGACCTAGTATATGTGTCCAAGTGTGGTGGAAGGTCCATGGATGCAATGTCTAGATCCTCGGTGTGACCGTATTCACATGCGTGCGATAACACTTAGTAGATTTTCGGACGTGTAGGGGTAACAGTCCCGCTGCGGGTATACCGGGGGCTAGCATGTGCTATAAGGTCCCAACCTTTGTTTTCCATGTTGATATGACCTAAACCAATCTAAACCAACAAAAAGCGTGTTGGTTGAACCTCGTACAAACAAAGCTACAGGGGTAGACCCACGGGCCCACCGCCTAGGGTTTCGCTAGAAAAGGACCACCGGAGCACCAGAATCCCACTGGAACTTGCACGTGGACCTAGTATATGTGTCCAAGTGTGGTGGAAGTTCCATGGATGCAATATCTAGATCCCCGGTGTGACCTTCTTCACATGTGTGCGATAACACTAAGTAGATTTCTGGACGTATAGGGGTAACAGTCCCGCTGCGGGTATATCGGGGGCTAGCATGTGCTATAAGGTCCCAACCTTTGTTTTCCATGTAGATATGACCTAAACAAAGCTAAACAATCAAATAAGCGTGTTGTATCGAACCTCGTACAAACAAAGCTACAGGCGTAGACCCGCGGGCCCCACCGCCTAGGGTTTCGCTTGGAAAAGGACCGCCGGAGCTCCGGAATCCCATTGGAACTTGCACGTGGACCTAGTATTATGTGTCCAAGTGTGGTGGAAGATCCATGGATGCAATGTCTAGCTCCTCGGTGTGACCTTCTTCACATGCAGTGCGATAACACTTAGTAGATTTTTAGACGTGTAGGGGTAACATTCCCGCTACGGGTATACCGGGGGCTAGCATGTACTATTAAGGTCCCAACCTTTGTTTTCCATGTAGATATGACCTAAACCAAGCTAAACCAACAAAAAAGCGCGTTGTCTGAACCTCGTACAAAGAAAGCTACAGGGGTAGACCCGCGGGCCCCACCGCCTAGGCATTCGGACTCCGGAATCACACTGGAACTTGCACGTGGACCTATAGTATATGTGTCAAAGTGTGGTGGAAGTTCCATGGATGCAAGGTCTAGATCCCCGGTGTGACCTTCTTCACATGCGTGCGATAACACTTACTAGATTTTTGGACGTGTAGGGGTAACGTCCCGCTGCAGGGTATACCGGGGCTAGCAATGTGCTGCTAAGGTCCCAACCTTTGTTTTCCATGTAGATATGACTACAAAAATCTAAACATCCAAAATGTGTGTTGTTGAACTCGTACAAACAAAGCTACAAGGGTAGACCCCACGGGCCCCACCGCCTAGGGTTTCGCTGGAAAAGGACCGCCGGAGCTCCGAGAATCCCACTGGAACTTGCATGTGGACCTAGTATATGTGTCCAAGTGTGGTGGAATGTCCATGGATGCAATGTCTAGATCCCCGGTGTGACTTCTCACATTGTGTGCGATAACACTTAGTAGATTTTTAGATGTGTAGGGCTTAACATTCCCGCTGCGGGTATTACCGGGGGCTAGCATGTGCTATAAGGTCCCAACCTTTGTTTTCCATGTAGATATGACATAAACCAAGCTAAACCAACAAATAAGCGATGTTGTCTGAACCTCGTACAAACAAAGCTACAGGGGTAGACCCGCGGGCCCCACCGATCTAGGGTTTCGCTAGAAAAGGACCGCCGGAGCTCCGGAATCCCACTAGAACTTGCACGTGGACCTAGTATATGTGTCCAAGTGTGGTGGAAGGTCCATGGATGCAATGTCTAGATCCCCGGTGTGACCTTCTTCACATGCGTGCGATAACACTTAGTAGATTTTTAGACGTGTAGGGGTAACAGTCCCGCTGCGGGTATACCGGGGGCTAGCATGTGCTATAAGGTCCCAACCTTTGTTTTCCATGTAGATATGACCTAAACAAAGCTAAACCAACAAAAAAGCGCGTTGTCTGACCTCGTACAAAGAAAGCTACTAGGGTAGACCCGCGGGCCCCACTTCGCTAGGGTTTCGCTGGAAAAGGACCGCCAGAGCTCCGGAATCCCACTGGAACTTGCACGTGGACCTAGTATATGTTTCCAAGTATGGAGGAAGGTCCATGGATGCAATGTCTAGATCACCGGTGTGACCTTCTTCACATGCATGCGATAACACTTAGTAGATTCCTGGACGTGTAGGGGTAACAGTCCCGCTGCGGGTATACCAGGAGGCTAGCATGTGCTATAAGGTCCCAACCTTTGTTTTCCATGTACATATGACCTCAAGAAAGCTAATCCAACAAAAAAGCATGTTGTCTGAACCTCGTACAAAGAAAGCTACAGGGGTAGACCCGCAGGCCCCACCGCCTAGGGTTTCGCTAGAAAAGGACGGCCGGAGCTCCGGAATCCGATTGGAACTTGCACGTGGACCTAGTATATGTTTCCAAGTGTGGTGGAAGGTCCATGGATGCAATGTCTAGATCCCCGGTGTGACCTTCTTCACATGCGTGCGATAACACTTAGTAGATTTTTGGACGTGTAGGGGTAACACTCCCGCTGCGGGTATACCGAGGGCTAGCATGTGCTATAAGGTCCCAACCTTTGTTTCCATGTAGATATGATCTAAACAAAGCTAAACCAACAAATAAGCGTGTTGTCTGAACCTCGTACAAACAAAGCTACAGGGGTAGACCAGCGGGCCCCACCGCCTAAGGTTTCGCAGGAAAAGGACCGCCGGAGCTCCGGAATCTCATTGGAACTTGCACGTGGACCTAGTATATGTGTCCAAGTGTGGTGGAAGATCCATGGATGCAATGTCTAGATCCTCGGTGTGACCTTCTTCACATGCGTGCGATAACACTTAGTAGATTTTTAGTCGTGTAGGGGTAACATTCCCGCTGCGGGTATACCGGGGGCTAATATGTGCTATAACGTCCCAACCTTTGTTTTCCATGTAGATATGACCTAAATAAAGCTAAACCAACAAAAAGGCGCGTTGTCTGAACCTCGTACAAACAAAGCTATAGGGGTAGACCCGCGGGCCCCACTTCCTAGGGTTTCGCTGGAAAAGGACCGCCAGAGCTCCGGAATCCCACTGGAACTTGCACGTGGACCTAGTATATGTGTCCAAGTGTGGTGGAAGGTCCATGGATGCAATGTCTAGATCCCGGTGTCACCTTCTTCACATGCGTGCGATAACACTTAGTAGATTCCTGGACGTGTAGGGGTAACAGTCCCGCTGCGGGCTATACCGAGAGGCTAGCATGCTGCTATAAGGTCCCAACCTTTGTTTTCAATGTACATATGACCTAAACAAGATAAACCAACAAAAAAGCATGTTGTCTGAACCTCGTACAAAGAAAGCTACAGGGATAGACCCGCAGGCCCCACCGCCTAGGGTTTCGCTAGAAAAGGACCGCCGGAAGCTCCGGAATCCCACTTGGAACTTGCACGTGGACCTAGTATATGTGTCCAAGTGTGGTGGAAGGTCCATGGATGCAATGTCTAGATCCCTGGAGTGACCTTCTTCACATGCGTGCGATAACATTAGTAGATTTCTGGACGGTGTAGGGGTTGGTGGTAACATTCCCGCTGCGGGTTCTACCGGGGGCTAGCTATGTGCTTATAAGGTCCCCAACCTTGTTTTCCATGTAGATATGACCTAACAAAGCTAAACCAACAAAAAAGCGCGTTGTCTGAACCTCGTACAAAGAAAGCTATAGGGGGTAGACCGCGGCCCCCACCGCCAAGGGGTTTCGACTGGAAAAGGACCGCCCGAGCTCCGGAATCCCACTGGAACTTGCACGTGGACCTAGATATGTGTCCAAGTATGGTGGAAGGTCCATGGATGTCATGTCTAGATCCCTGGTGTGACCTTCTTCACATGCGTGCGATAACACTTAGTAGATTCCTGGACCGTGTAGGGGTACAGTCCCGCTGCGGGTATACGGGGGCTAGCATGTGCATAAGTCCCCAACCTTGTTTTCCATGTACATATGACCTAAACAAAGCTAAACCAACAAAAAGTGCGTTGTCTGAACCTCGTACAAAGAAAGCTATAGGGGTAGACCCGCGGGCCCCACTTCCTAGGGTTTCGCTGGAAAAGGACCGCTAGAGCTCCGGAATCCCACTGGAACTTGCACGTGGACCTAGTATATGTGTCCAAGTGTGGTGGAAGTCCATGGATGCAATGTCTAGATCCCCGGTGTGACCTTCTTCACATGCGTGCGATAACACTTAGTAGATTCATGGACGTGTAGGGGTAACAGTCCCGCTGCGGGTATACCAGGAGGCTAGCATGGCTATAAGGTCCCAACCTTTGTTTTCCATGTACATATGACCTAAACAAAGCTAAACCAACAAAAAGAATGTTGTCTGAACCTCGTACAAAGAAAGCTACAGGGGTAGACCCGCAGCCCCACCGCCTAGGGTTTCGCTGGAAAAGGACCGCCGGAGCTCCAGAATCCCACTGGAACTTGCACGTGGACCTAGTATATGTGTCCAAGTGTGGTGGAAGGTCCATGGATGCAATGTCTAGATCCCCGGTGTGACCTTCTTCCATGCGTGCGATAAAACTTAGTAGATTTTCTTTGGACGTTGTAGGGTGGTAACAACTCCCGGTTTTGCGGGTTATACCGGGGGCTTAGCATGATGCTATAAGGTCCCAACCTTGTGTTACATGTAGATATGCCTCTAAACAAAGCTCAACAAACAAAAAGCGCGTTGTCTGAACCTGTACAAAGAAAGACTCAAGGATAGGACCCGCGGGTCCCCTACCGCGCTAAGGGTTTCGCTGTGGAAACGGACCTACCGGATGCTCCGGCGTCCCACTGCGAACTTGCACTTTGTGGACCTAGTATATGTGCCCAAGATGTGGGGGACGGTCCATGGATGCAATGTCTAGATCACACTGGGTGTGACCTTCCCCCTTCACTGCCGTGCGATAAGACTTAGTAGATTTTGAAGTGTAGGGGTCAACAGCTCCCGACTGCGGGTTATATCCGGGGGGGCTAGCATGTTGCTATAAACTGTCCCCCCAAAACCTTGTTGCTCCAATGGTTAGTATATGACCTAAACAAAGCTAAACCAACAAAAA
>CAJUXJ010001255.1:71962-84636 GCA_910589775.1 Avena eriantha
TGTGTGCAACTTTGGTGGAAGTTCCATGGATGCAAAGTCTAGAACCCTGGTGTGACCTTCTTCACATGCGTGCGATAACAGTTAGTAGATTCCTGGACATGTAGGGGTAACAGTCCCGGTGCGGGTATCCGCGAGGCTAGCATGTGCTATAAGGTCCCAACCTTTGTTTTCCATGTAGATATGACCTAAACCAAGCTAAAACAACAAAAAGCGTGTTGTCTGAACCTCGTACAAAGAAAGCTACATGGGTAGACCCGTAGGCCCCACCGCCTAGGGTTTCACAAAAGGACCGCCGGAGCTCCAGAATCCCACTTGAACTTGCATGTGGACCTACCTAGTATAATGTGTCCAAGTGTAGTGTAAGGTCCATGGATGCAATGTCTAGATCCCCGGTGTGACTTCTTCACATGCGTGCGATAACACTTAGTATATTTTTTGGACGTCTAGGGGTAACATCCCGCTGCGGGTATACTGGGGGGATAGCCATGTCCTATAAGGTCCCAACCTTTTGTTTTCCAGTAGATTATGACCTAAACAAAGCTAAAATACCAAAAAGCGCACATGTCTGAACCTCGTACAAAGAAAGCTACAGGGGTTAGTAGACCCGCGGGCCCCACCAGCCCTAGGGTTTCGCTGGAAAAGTGAACGCCCGGAGCTCCGGAATCCCACTGGAACTTGCCACGTGGACCTAGTATGTGTGTCCAAGTGTGGTGGAAAGGTCCATGTGGATGCAATGTCTAGATCCCCGGTGTGATCTTCTTCACATTTGTGTGCGATAAACAGTAGTAGGATTTTAGACGTGTAGGGGTAACCATTGGCGCTGCGTGGTATACCAGGGGCTAGCATCTGATATAAGGTCCCAACCTTTGTTTTACATTGTAGATATGACCTAAACCAAGTTAAACCAACAATAAGATGTTGTCCTTAACCTCGTACAAACAAAGCTACAGGGGTAGACCCGTAGGACCCCACACACCGCGATGGGTTTCGCTAGAAAAGGACCGCCGGCGCTCCGGAATCCCACTGGAACTTGCACGTGGACCTTAGTATATGGTGTGCAAGTCGTGGTGGAAGGTCTAATGGATTGCAATTTCTAGATCCCTGTAGTGACCTTCTTCACATGGCATGCGATAACACTTAGTAGATTCCTGGACGTGTAGGAGGTAACAGTCCAGCTGCTAGCATGTGCTATAAGGTCCCAACCTTTCTTTTCCCTGTAGATATGACCTAAACAAAGCTAAACCACCAAAAATGCGTGTTGTCTGTAACCTCGTACAAATGAAAGCTAAGGGGTAGACCCGCGGGCCCCACCGCCTAGGTTTTCCATGGAAAAGGACCATCGGAGCTCCGGAATCACACGGGAACTTTGCACTGCGTGGACCTTAGTATATGTCGTCCAATTGTCTAGGTGGAACGCTCCATGGATGCAATGTCTCGGATCCCCGGCCATCACCCTTCTTCACATGCTGTGCCGACTAACACTTACTCGAATTTTGGAAGTGTTAGGTGGTTAATATGTCCTGACTGCGGGAATACCGGTGAGGGGGCTAGCTTCTGTGGCTATAAGGTCCCATAACCTGTTTTCCATGTAGATATGACCTCCTAACAAAGCTAACACCTACAAAAAAAGTGCGTTGTCTGAACCTCGTACAAAGAAAGCTATAGGGATACACCCGCGGGCCCCACTTCCTACGGTTCGCTGGAAAAAGGGACTGCCGGAGCTCCGGAATCCCATTGTAACTTGCATGTGGACCTAGTATATGTGTCCACAGTGTGGTGGAAGGTCCATGGATATAATGTCTAGATCCCGGTGTGACCTTCTTCCCCATGCGTACGATAACACTTAGTAGATTCCTAGACGTGTAGGGGTACACAGTCCCGCTGTGGGTATATCGAGGGCTAGCATGATGCTATAAGGTTCCAACATTTTGTTTTCCATGTAGATATAACCTAAACAAAGCTAAACCAACAAAAAAGCGCTTGTCTGAACCTCGTACAAAGAAAGCTACATGGGTAGACCCGCGGGCCCCACTGCCTAGGGTTTCACTAGAAAGGACCGCCGGAGCTCCGGAATCCCACTGGAACTTTCACGTGGACCTAGTATATTGTGGTCCAAATGTGTGGTGGAAAGTCCATGGATGGAATTTCAAGATTCCCAAGTGTGAGCTTCGTCACAGGCGTGCGATAACACTTAGTAGATTCCTGGACGTGTTGGGGTAACAGTCCCGCTGCGGGTACACCGGGGGGCTAGAATGTGCTATAAGCTCCCAACCTTTGTTTTCCACGTAGATATGACCTAAACAAAGCTATAAACCAACAAAAAAGCGCGTTTCTGAACCTCGTACAAAGAAAGCTACAGGGGTAGACATGTGTGCGACAACACTTAGTAGATTCCTAGATGTGTAGGGGTAAAAATCCCACTGCGGGTATACCGGGGGGCTAGAATGTGCTATAAGACCCAACCTTTGTTTTCCATGTATATATAACCTAATAAAAAGCTAAACCAACAAAAAAGCACGTTGTGTTAACCTCGTACAAAGAAAGCAATAGGGGTAGACACGCAGACCCCACGCTTAGGGTTTCGCTGGAAAAGGACCACTTCAGCTCCCGAAACCCACAGAACTTGCACGTGCACCAAGTATATGTGTCTAAGTGTGGTTGAAGGTCCATGGATGCCAGTCTAGATCCCCGTGTGTACCTTCTTCACCATGCGTTTGTCAGATACACATTAGTAGATTTCTGGACGTTGGTAGGGTAGGTAACAGTCCAGGTGAGGGTTTATACCAGGGCTAGCATGTGCTATAAGGTTCCCAACCTTTGTTTCCTTGTAGATATGACCTAAAACAAAGCTAAACCAACAAAAAATTGCGTTGTCTGAAGCTCGTACAAAGAAAGAAGCTACAGGGGAGGACCCGCTGGCCCCACCGCCTTGGGTATCGCTGGAAAAGGGACCGGCGGAGCTCCGGAATCACACTGGAACTTTCACGTGGACCTAGTATATGTGTTCCAAGTGTGGTGGAAGGTCCATGGATGCAATGTCTAGATCCCCTGTGTGACCTTCTTCACATGCGTGCTATAACACTTAGTAGATTCGTGGAGTGTAGGGGTAATAGTCCCGCTGCGGGTATACCAGGGGCTAGAATGTTGTATAAGGTCCCAACCTTTGTTTTCCATGTAGATATGACCTAAACAAAGCTAAACCAACAAAAAGCGCGTTTCTGAACCGCATACAAAGAAAGCTACAGGGGTAGACCCGTGGGCCCCACCGCTAGGGTCTCGCTAGAAAAGGACCGCCGGAGCTCCGGAATGCCACTGGAACTTGCACGTGGACCTAGTATATATGTCCAAGTGTGGTGGAAGGTCCATCGATGCAACGTCTAGATCCCCGGTTGTGACCTTCTTCACATGCGTGCGATAACACTTAGTAGATTTCTGGTCGTGTAGGGGTAACAATCCCGCTGCGGGTTATACCGGGGGGCTAGCATGTTCTATGAGGTCCCAACCTATGTTTTCCATGCAGATATGACCTATCCAAAACTAAAACAACAAAAAAGCGCGTTCTCTAAACCTCGTCGAAAGAAAGCTATAGGGGAACACCCGCGGGCCCCACTTCCTAGGGTTTCACTGTAAAAGAACCGCCGGACCGCCGAAGCCCCGGAATCCCATTGGAACTTTCAAGTGGAACTAGTATATGTGTTCAAGTGTGGTGGAAGGTCCATGGATGCAATGTCTAGATCCCCGGTGTAACCTTCTTCCCATGTGTGCGATAACACTTAGTAGATTCCTGGACGTGTAGGGGTAACAGTCCCGCTGTGGGTATACAGGGGGGCTAGCATGTGCTATAAGGTTCCAACCTTTGTTTCCTATGTAGATATGACCTAAACAAAGCTAAACCAACAAAAATGGGCATTGTCTGAACCTCGTACAAAGAAAGCTACAGGGTAGACCCGCGGGCCCCACCGCCTAGGGTTTCACTGGAAAAGGACCGCCGGAGCTCCGGAATCCAACTGGAACTTTCACGTGGACCTAGTATATGTGTCCAAGTGTGGTGGAAAGTCCATGGATGGAATTTCTAGATCCCAAGTGTGACCTTCTTCACATGCGTGCGATAACACTTAGTAGATTCCTGGACGTGTTGGGGGTAACAGTCCCGCTGCGGGTACACCGGGGGGCTAGCATGTGCTATAAGCTCCCAACCTTTGTTTTCCACGTAGATATGACCTAAACAAAGCTAAACCAACAAAAAAGCGCGTTTCTGAACCTCGTACAAAGAAAGCTACAGGGGTAGACACGTGTGCGACAACACTTAGTAGATTCCTAGATGTGTAGGGGTAATAGTCTCACTACGGGTATACCGGGGGGCTAGAATGTGCTATAAGGACCCAACCTTTGTTTTCCATGTATAGATAACCTAATAAAAAGCTAAACCAACAAAAAAGCACGTTGTGCGAACCTCGTACAAAGAAAGCAATAGGGGTAGACCCGCAGACCCCACCGCTTAGGGTTTCACTGGAAAAGGACCACCGGAGCTCCAGAAACCCACTAGAACTTGCACGTGGACCTAGAATATGTGTCTAAGTGTGGTGGAAGGTCCATGGATGCAATGTCTAGATCCCCGGTGTGACCTTCTTCACATGCGTGTGATAACACTTAGTAGATTTCTAGACGTGTAGGGGTAACAGTCCAGCTGCGGGTATACCAGGGCTAGCATGTGCTATAAGCTCCCAACCTTTGTTTTCCATGTAGATATGACCTAAAGAAAGCTAAACCAACAAAAAATTGCGTTGTCTGAACCTCGTACAAAGAAAGCTACAGGGGTACACCCGCTGGCCCCACCGCCTTGGGTTTCGCTGGAAAAGGACCGGTGGAGCTCTGGAATCACACTGGAACTTTCACGTGGACCTAGTATATGTGTCCAAGTGTGGTGGAAGGTCCATGGATGCAATGTCTAGATCCCCTGTGTGACCTTCTTCACATGCGTGCTATAACACTTAGTAGATTCCTGGAGTGTAGGGGTAATAGTCCCGCTGCGGGTATACCAGGGGCTAGAATGTGGTATAAGGTCCCAACCTTTGTTTTCCATGTAGATATGACCTAAACAAAGCTAAACCAACAAAAAAGCGCATTTCTGAACCTCATACAAAGAAAGCTACAGGGGTAGACCCGTCGGCCCCACCGCCTAGGGTCTCGCTAGAAAAGGACCGCCGGAGCTCCGGAATGCCACTGGAACTTGCACGTGGACCTAGTATATATGTCCAAGTGTGGGTGGAAGGTCCATCGATGCAATGTCTAGATCCCCGGTGTGACCTTCTTCACATGCGTGCGATAACACTTAGTAGATTTCTAGACCTGTAGGGGTAACACTCCCGCTGCGAGTATACCGGGGGGCTAGCATGTTCTATAAGGTCCCAACCTATGTTTTCCATGCAGATATGACCTATGCAAAACTAAACCAACAAAAATGCGCGTTGTCTGAACCTCGTCGAAAGAAAGCTATAGGGGTACACACGCGGGCCCCACTTCCTAGGGTTTCACTGGAAAAGAACCGCCGGACCGCCGGAGCTCCGGAATCCCATTAGAACTTTCAAGTGGAACTAGTATATGTGTCCAAGTGTGGTGGAAGGTCCATGGATGCAATGTCTAGATCCCCGGTGTGACCTTCTTCGCATGCGTGCGATAACACTTAGTAGATTCCTGGACGTGTAGGGGTAATAGTCCCGCTGTGGGTATACAGGGGGGCTAGCATGTGCTATAAGGTTCCAACCTTTGTTTTCTATGTAGATATGACCTAAACAAAGCTAAACCAACAAAAAAAGCGCGTTGTGTGAACCTCGTATAAAGAAAGCTACAAGGGTAGACCCGCGGGCCCCACTGCCTAGGGTTTCACTGGAAAAGGACCGCCGGAGCTACGGAATCCCATTGGAACTTGGACGTGGACCTATCATATGTTTCCAAGTGTGGTGGAAGGTCCATGGATGGAATTTCTAGATCCCAGGTGTGACCTTCTTCACATGCGTGCCATAACACTTAGTAGATTCCTAGACGTGTTGGGGTAACAGTCCAGCTGCGGGTATACCGGGGGCTAGTATGTGCTATAAAGTCCCAACCTTTGTTTTCCATGTAGATATGACCTAAACAAAGCTAAACAAACAAAAAAGCGCGTTTCTGAACCTCGTACAAAGAAAGCAACATGGGTAGACATGAGTGCGATAACACTTAGTAGATTCCTGGACGTGTAGGGGTAACAGTCCCACTGCGGGTATACCGGGGGGCTAGCATGTGCTATAAGGTCACAACCTTTGTTTTCTATGTATACATAACCTAATAAAAAGCTAAACCAACAAAAAGGCGCGTTGTCTAAACATCGTACAAAGAAAGCTACACGGGTAGACACACGGGCCCCACCGCCTAGGGTTTCGCTAGAAAAGGACCACCGGAGCTCCGGAATCCCACTAGAACTTGCACGTGGACCTAGTATATGTGTCCAAGTGTGGTGGAAGGTCCGTGGATACAATGTCTAGATCCCCGGTGTGACCTTCTTCACATGCGTGTGATAACACTTAGTAGATTCCTGGACGTGTAGGGGTAACGGTCCCGCTGCGGGTATAACAGGGGGCTAGCAAGTTCTATTAGGTACCAACCTTTGTTTTCCATGTAGATATGACCTAAACAAAGCTAAACCAACAAAAAAGCGCGTTGTCTGAACCTCGTACAAAGAAAGCTATAGGGGTAGACATGCGAGCGATAACACTTAGTAGATTCCTGGACATGTAGGGGTAGTTGTCCCGCAGCGGGTATACCGGGGGGCTAGCATGTGCTATAAGGTCCCAACCTTTGTTTTCCATGTAGATATGACCTAAAGAAAGCTAAACCAACAAAAAAGCGCGTTGTCTAAACCTCGTACAAAGAAAGCTACAGGGGTAGACCCGCGGGCCCCACCGCTTAGGGTTTTGCTGGAAAAGGACCGCCGGAGCTCCAGAATCCCACTAAAACTTGCACGTGGACCTATTATATGTGTCTAAGTGTGGTGGAAGGTCCATGGATGCAATGTCTAGAGCCCCGGTGTGTCCTTCTTCACATGTGTGCGATAACACTTAGTAGATTTCTGGACGTGTAGGGGTAACAGTCCCGCTGCGGGTATACCGGGGATAGCATGTGCTATAAGGTCCCAACCTTTGTTTTTCATGTATATATGACCTAAACAAAGCTAAACCAACAAAAAAGCGCATTGTCTGAACCTCGTACAAAGAAAGCTATAGGGATAGACCCACAGGCCCCACCGCCTAGGGTTTCGCTGGAAAAGGATCGGCGGTGCTCCGGAATCCCACTAGAACTTGCACGTGGACCTAGTATATGTTACCAAGTGTGGTGGACGGTCCATGGATGCAATGTCTAGATCCCTGTGTGACCTTCTTCACATGCGTGCGATAACACTTAGTAGATTCCTAGACGTGTAGGGGTAATAGTCCCTTTGCGGTTATACCAGGGGCTAGCATATGCTCAAAAGTCCCAACCTTTGTTTTCCATATAGATATGACCTAAACAAAGCTAAACAAACAAAAAAGTGTGTTGTCTAAACCTCGTACAAAGAAAGCTACAGGGGTAGTACCGCGGGCCCCACCGCCTAGGGTTTCACTAGAAAAGGACCGCCGGAGCTCCGGAATCCCACTGGAACTTGCATGTGGACCTAGTATATGTGTTCAAGTGTGGTGGAAGGTCCATGGATGCAATGTCTAGATCCCCTGTGAGACCTTCTTCACATGCGTGCGATAACACTTAGTAGATTCCTGGACGTGTAGGGGTAATAGTCCCGCATCGGGTATACTAGGGGATAGCATGTGGTATAAGGTCCCAACCTTTGTTTCCATGTAGATATGACCTAAACAAAGCTAAACCAACAAAAAAGCGGCGTTTCTGAACCTCGTACAATGAAAGCTACAAGGGTAGACCCGTGGGCCCCACCGCCTAGGGTTTCAGTAGAAAAGGACCACCGGAGCTCCGGAATCCCACTGGAACTTGCACGTGGACCTAGTATATCTGTCAAAGTGTGGTGGAAGGTCCATCGATGCAATGTCTAGATCCTCGGTGTGACCTTCTTCACATGCGTGCGATAACACTTAGTAGATTTTCTGGACGTGTAGGGGTAACAGTCCCGCTGCGGGTATACCGGGGGGCTAGCATGTTCTATAAGGTCCCAACCTTGTTTTCCATGCAGATATGACCTAAACAAAACTAAACGAACAAAAAAGCGCGTTGTCTGAACCTCGTACAAAGAAATCTATAGGGGTAGCACCCGCGGGCCCCACTTCCTAGGGTTTCGCTGGAAAGGACGCGCCGGACTGCCAGAGCTCCGGAACCCCATTGGGAACTTGCACGTGGACCTAGAATATGATTCCAAGTGTAGTGGAAGGTCCATGGATGCAATGTCTAGATCCCCGGTGTGACCTTCTTCCCATGCGTGCGATAAGACTTAGTAGATTCCTGGACAGTGTAGGGGTAAAAGATCCCGCTGTGGGTATACAGGGGGCTAGCATCTGCTAAAAGGTCCCAAACTTTGTTTTCCATGTAGATATGACCTAAACAAATCTAAACCAACAAAAAAAGCGCGTTGTCTGAACCTCGTACAAAGAAAGCTACAGGGGTAGACCCGCGGGCCCCACCGCCTATGGTTTAACTGGAAAAGAACCGCCGGAGCTCCGGAAATCCCAATGGAACTTGCACGTGGACCTAGTATATGTGTCCAAGTTTGGTGGAAGGTCCATGGATGGAATTTCTAGATCCCAGGTGTGACCTTCTTCACATGCGTGTGATAACACTTAGTAGATTCCTGGACGTGTTGGGGGTAACAGTCGCGCTGCGGGTACACCGGCAGGCTAGCATGTGCTATAAGGTCCCAACATTTGTTTCCATGTAGATATGATCTAAAAAAAGCTAAACCAACAAAAAAGCGCGTTTCTGAACCTCGTACACAGAAAGCTACAGGGGTAGACATGTGTGCGATAAAACTTAGTAGATTCCTGGACGTGTGGGGTTAGGGTAACAGTCCCACTGCGGGTATACCGGGGTGCTAGCATGTGCTAGAAGGTCCCAACCTTTTTTTTTCCATGTATATATAACCTAATAAAAAGCTAAACCAACAAAAAGGCGTGTTTTCTATACATCGTACAAAGAAAGCTACACGGGTAGACCCGTGGGCCCCACCGCCTAGGATTTCGCTGGAAAAGGACCGCCGGAGCTCCAGAATCCCACTGGAACTTGCACGTGGACCTAGTATATGTGTTCAAGTGTGGTGGAAGGTCCATGGATGCAATGTCTAGATCCCCGGTGTGACCTTCTTCACATGCGTGCGATAACACTTAGTAGATTCCTGGACGTGTAGGGGTAACTGTCCCGCTGCGGGTATTCCGGGGGGGCTAGCATGTGCTATGAGGTCCCAACCTTTGTTTTCCATGTAGATATGACCTAAACAAAGCTAAACAAACAAAAAAGCGCGTTGTCTGAACCTCGTACAAAGAAAGATATAGGGGTAGACATGCGAGCGATAACACTTCGTAGATTCCTGGACATGTAGGGGCTAACAGTAGCGATGCAGGTATACCAGGGGGCTAGCATGTGCTATAAGGTCCAAACCATTGTTTTCCATGTAGATATGACCTAAATAAATCTAGACCAACAAAAAAAGCGTGTTGTCTAAACGTCGTACAAAGAAAGCTCCAGGGGTAGACCCGCGGGCACCACCGCTTAGGGTTTCGCTGGAAAATGACCACCGAAGCTCCAGAATCCTACTAGAACTTGCACATGGGCCTAGTATATGTGTCTAACTGTGGTGGAAGGTCCATGGATGCAATGTCTAGATCCCGGTTTGACCTTCTTCACATGTGTAGGGGTAACAGTCCAGCTGCGGGTATACCGGGGCTAGCATGTGCTAAGGTCCCAACCTTTGTTTTCCATGTAGATATGACCTAAACAAAGCTAAACCATCAAAAAGCGCGTTGTCTAAACCTCATACAAGGAAAGCTATAGGGGTAGACCCGCGGGCCCCACCGCCTAGGGTTTCGCTGGAAAAGGACCGGCGGAGCTCCGTAATCCCACTGGAACTTGCACGTGGACCTAGTATATGTGTCCAAGTGTGGGTGGAAGGTCCATGGATGCAATGTCAAGATCCCCTGTGTGACCTTCTTCACATGCGTGCGATAACACTTACTAGATTCCTGGACGTGTAGGGGTAATAGTCCTACTGCGGGTATACCTGGGGCTAGCATGTGCTATAAGGCCCAACCTTTGTTTTCCATGTAGATAGGATCTAAACAAAGCTAAACCAACAAAAAAGCGTGTTTCTGAACCTTGTAAAAAGAAAGCTACAGGGGTAGACATGTGTGCGATAAAACTTAGTAGATTCCTGGACGTGTAGGGGTAACAGTCCCACTGCGGGTATACCGGGGGGCTAGCATGTGCTATAAGGTCCCAACCTTTGTTTTCCATGTATATATAACCTAATAAAAAGCTAAACCGACAAAAAGGCGCGTTGTCTAAACATCGTACAAAGAAAGCTGCACGGGTAGACCCGTGGGCCCCACCGCCTAGGGTTTCGCTGGAAAAGGACCGTCGGAGCTCCGGAATCCTACTGGAACTTGCACGTGGACCTAGTATATGTGTCCAAGTGTGCTGGAAGGTCCTGGATGCAATGTCTAGATCCCCGGTGTGACCTTCTTCACATGCGTGCGATAACACTTAGTAGAATCCGGACGTGTAGGGGTAACAGTCCCGCTACGGGTATAACCGGGGGCTAGCAATGTGCTATGAGGTCCCAACCTTTGTTTTCCATGTAGATATGACCTAAACAAAGCTAACCAAAAAAAAGTGCGTTGTCTGAACCTCGTACAAAGAAAGCTATAGGGGTAGACATGCGAGCTATAACACTTAGTAGATTCCTGGACATGTAGGGCTAACAGTACCGATGCGGGTATACCGTGGGGGCTAGCATGTGCTATAAGGTCCAAAACATTTGTTTTTCCATGTATATATGACCTAATAAAGCTAAACCAACAAGAAAGCTACAGGGGTAGACCCGCGGGCACCACCGCTTAGGGTTTTGCTGGAAAGGACCGCCGGAGCCCAGAATCCCACTAGAACTTGCACATGGCCTAGTATATGTGTCTAAGTGTGGTGAAAGGTCCATGGATTGCAATCTCTAGATCCCCGGTTTGACCTTCTTCACATGCGTGCGATAACCACATAGTAGATTTCTGGACGTGTAGGGGTAACAGTCCAGCTGCGGGTTATACCGGGGCTAGCATATGCTATAAGGTCCCAAACTTTGTTTTCCATGTAGATATGACCTAAACAAAGCTAAACCAACAAAAAAGCGCGTTGTCTGAACCTCATACAAGGAAAGCTATAGGGGTAGACCCGCGGGCCCCACCGCCTATTGTTTCGCTGGAAAAGGACCGGCGGAGCTCCGTAATCCCACGGAACTTGCACGTGGACCTAGTATATGTGTCCAAGTGTGGTTGGAAGGTCCATGAATGCAATGTCAAGAGCCCCTGTGTGACCTTCTCTCACATGCGTGCGATAACACTAGTAGAATCCCTGGACGTGTAGGGGTTAATAGTCCTACTGCGGGTATACCTGGGGCTAGCATGTGCAATAAGGTCCAAGCTTTGTTTTCCATGTAGATATGACCTAAACAAAGCTAAACAACAAAAAAGCGCGTTTCTGAACCTCGTACAAAGAAAGCTACTGGGGTAGACCCGTGGACCCCACCGCCTAGGGTTTCGCTAGAAAAGTACCCGCCGGAGGCTCCGGAAATCCCACTGGAACTTGCACGTGGACCTAGTATATGTGTCCAAGTGTGGTGGAAGGTCCATGGATTGCAATGTCTAGAACCCCGATGTGACCTTCTTCACATGCGTGCGATAACACTAGTAGATTCCTGGACCTGTAGGGGTAACAGTCCCGCTGCGGGTATATCGGGGGCTAGCATGTGCTATGAAGTCCCACCTTTGTTTTCCATGTAGATATGACCTAAACAAACAAAAAAGCGCTTGTCTGAACCTCGTACAAAGAAAGCTATAGGGGGTAGACATGCGAGCGATAACACTTAGTAGATTCCTGGACATGTAGGGCTAGTAGTCCCGCTGCGGGTATACCGGGGGGCTAGCATTGTGCTATAAGGTCCCAACCTTTGTTTTCCATGTAGATATGACCTGAACAAAGCGAAACCAACAATAAGCGCATTGTCTAAACCTCGTACAAAGAAAGCTCCAGGGGTAGACCCGCGGGCACCACCGCTTAGGGTTTCGCTGGAAAAGGACCGCCGGAGCTCCAGAATCCCACTAGAACTTGCACGTGGGCATAATATATGTTCTAAGTGTGGTGGAAGGTCCATGGATGCAATGTCTAGATCCCCGGTGTGACCTTCTTCACATGCGTGCGATAACAATTAGTAGATTTCTGAACGTGTAGGGGTAACAGTCCCGCTGCGGGTATACCGGGGCTAGCATGTGCTATAAGGTCCAACCTTTGTTTTCCATGTAAGATATGATCTAAACAAATCTAAACCAATAAACAAGCGCGTTGTCTGAACCTCGTACAAAGAAAGCTATAGGGGTAGACCCGCGGGCCCCACCGCCTAGGATTTCACTGGAAAAGGACAAACGGAGCTCCAGAATCCC
>CAJUXJ010001255.1:85636-131574 GCA_910589775.1 Avena eriantha
CCGGAGCTCCGGAATCCCACTGGAACTTGCACGTGGACATAGTATATGTGTCCAAGTGTGGTGGAAGGTCCATGGATGCAATGTCTAGATCCTTGGTGTGACTTGTTCACATGCGTGCGATAACACTTAGTAGATTCCTGGACGTGTAGGGGTAAAAGTCCGCTGTGGGTATACCTGGGGGCTAGCATGTGTTATTAAGGTCCAAACTTTGTTTTCCATGTATATATGACCTAAACAAAGCTAAAACAACAAAAAAGTGCGTTGTCTGAACCTCGTACAAACAAGCTACAAGGGTAGACCCACGGGCCCCACTGCCTAGGGTTTCGCTAGAAAAGGACTGCCGGAGCTCCGGAATCCCATCGGAACTTGGCACGTGGACCTAGTATATGTGTCCAAGTGTGGTGGAAGGTCCATGGATGCAATGTATAGATCCCCAGTGTGACCTTCTTCACATGCGTGCGATAACACTTAGTAGATTCCTGGACGTGTAGGGGTTACAGTCCCGCTGCGGGTATACCGGGGGGCTAGCATGTGCTATAAGGTCCCAAACTTTGTTTTCCATGTAGATATGACTTAAACAAAGCTAAACCAATAAAAATCGTGTTGTCTGAACCTCGTACAAAGAAAGCTATAGGGGTAGACATGCGAGCGATAACACTTAGTAGATTCCTGGACGTGTATGGGTAACAGTCCCGCTACGGGTATACCGGGGGGCTAGTATGTGCTATAAGGTCCCAAACTTTGTTTTCCATGTATATATGACCTAATAAAAAGATAAACCAACAAAAAAGCGCGTTGTCTGAACATCGTACAAAGAAAGCTATAGGGGTAGACATGCGTGCGATAACACTTAGTAGATTCCTGGACGTGTAGGGGTAACAATACCGCTACGGTTATACCGGGGGCCATCATGTGCTCTAAGGTCCCAACCTTTGTTTTATATGTAGATATGACCTAAACAAAGCTAACCCAACAAAAAGCGCGTTGTCTAAACCTCGTACCAACAAAGCTACAAGGGTAGGACCCGCGGGCCCCTCCGCCTAGGGTTTCACTGGAAAAGGACCACCGGAGCTCCGGAATCCCACTGTAACTTGCACGTGGACCTAGTATACGTGTCCAAGTGTCGTGGAAGGTCCATGGATGCAATGTCTCGATCCTCGGTGTGACCTTCTTCACATGCGTGCGATAACACTTAGTAGATTTCTGGACGTGTAGGGGTAACAGTCCGACCGCGGGTATACCAGGGGCTAGCATGTGTTATAAGGTCCCAAACTTTGTTTTCCATGTATATATGACATAAACAAAGCTAAACCAACAAAAAAGTGTGTTGTCTGAACCTCGTACAAATAAAGCTACAACGGTAGACCCGCAGGCCCCACCGCCTAGGGTTTCGCTGGAAAAGGACCGCCCGAGCTCCGGAATCCCACTTGAACTTGCACGTGGACCTAGTATATGTGTCCAAGTGTGGTGGAAGGTCCATGGATGCAATGTATAGATCCCCGATGAGACCTTCTTAACATGCGTGCGATAACACTTAGTAGATTTCTGGACGTGTAGGGGTAACAGTCCCGCTGCGTGTATACCAGGGGGCTAGCATGTGTTATAAGGTCCCAACTTTTTTTGCCATGTATATATGACCTAAACAAAGCTAAACCCACAAAAACGTGTGTTGTCTGAACCCTCATACAAAGAAAGCTACATGGGTAGCCCCGCGGGCCCCCACCGCCTAGGGTTTCGCTGGAAAAGGATCGCCGGAGCTCCGGAATCCCAATGGAACTTGCACGTGGACCTAGTATCTGTGTCCAAGTGTTGTTGTAAGGTCCACGGATGCAATGTCTAGATCCCCGGTGTGACCTTCTTCACATGCGTGCGATAACACTTAGTAGATTCCTGGACGTGTAGGGGTAACAGTCCCGCTGTGGTTATACCGGGGGCTAGCATGTGCTATAAGGCCCCAACCTTTGTTTTCCATGTAGATATGACCTAAACAAAGCTAAACCAACAAAAAAGCGCGTTGTCTAAACCCCATACAAAGAAAGCTACAGGGGTAGACCCGCCGGCCCCACCGCCTAGGGTTTCGCAGGAAAAGGACCGCCGGAGCTCCGGAATCCTACTTGAACTTGCATATGGACCTAGTATATGTGTCCAAGTGTGGTGGAAGGTCCATGGATGCAATGTATGGATCCCCGATGAGACCTTCTTCACATGCGTGCGATAACACTTAGTAGATTTCTGGACGTGTAGGGGTAACAGTCCCGCTGCGTGTATACCAGGGGGCTAGCATGTGTTATAAGGTCCCAACTTTGTTTGCCATGTAGATATGACCTAAATAAAGCTAAACCCACAAAACGTGTGTTGTCTGAACCACATAAAAAGAAAGCTACATGGGTAGACCCGCGGGCCCCACCGCCTAGGGTTTCAATAGAAAAGGACTGCCGGAACTCCGGAATCCCACTGGAACTTGCACGTGTACCTAGTGTATGTGTCCAAGTGTGGTGGAAGGTCCATGGATGCAATGTCTAGATCCCTGGTGTGACCTTCTTCACATGGATGCGATAACACTTAGTAGATTTCTGGACATGTAGGGGTAACAGTCCCGCTGCGGGTATACCAGGGGGCTAGCATGTGTTATAAGGTCCCAACCTTTGTTTTTCCATGTAGATATGACCTAAACAAATCTAAACCAACAAAAAAGCGCATTTTTTGAACCTCGTACGAAAGAAAGCTACAGGGATCGACCCGCGGGCCCCACTGCCTAGGGTTTCACTGGAAAAGGACCACCGGAGCTCCGGAATCCCACTGTAACTTGCACGTGGACCTAGTATATGTGTCCAAGTCTGGTGGAAGGTCCATGGATGCAATGTTTAGATCCCCGGTGTGACCTTCTTCACATGCGTGCGATAACACTTAGTAGATTCCTGAACGTGTAGGGGTAATAGTCCCGCTGCGGGTATACCGGGGGGCTAGCATGTGTTATAAGGTCCAAAACTTTGTTTTCCATGTATATATGACCTAAACAAAGCTAAAACAACAAAAAGTGCGTTGTCTGAACCTCGTACAAACAAAGCTACAAGGGTAGACCCACGGGCCCCACTGCCTAGGGTTTCGCTAGAAAAGGACTGCCGGAGCTCCGGAATCCCATCGGAACTTGCACGTGGACCTAGTATATGTGTCCAAGTGTGGTGGAAGGTCCATGGATGCAATGTATAGATCCCCAGTGTGACCTTCTTCACATGCGTGCGATAACACTTAGTAGATTCCTGGACGTGTAGGGGTAACAGTCCCGCTGCGGGTATACCGGGGGGCTAGCATGTGCTATAAGGTCCCAAACTTTGTTTTCCATGTAGATATGACTTAAACAAAGCTAAACCAATAAAAAATCGTGTTGTCTGAACCTCGTACAAAGAAAGCTATAGGGGTAGACATGCGAGCGATAACACTTAGTAGATTCCTGGACGTGTATGGGTAACAGTCCCGCTACGGGTATACCGGGGGGCTAGTATGTGCTATAAGGTCCCAAACTTTGTTTTCCATGTATATATGACCTAATAAAAAGATAAACCAACAAAAAAGCGCGTTGTCTGAACATCGTACAAAGAAAGCTATAGGGGTAGACATGCGTGCGATAACACTTAGTAGATTCCTGGACGTGTAGGGGGTAACAATACCGCTACGGTTATACCGGGGGCCATCATGTGCTCTAAGGTCCCAACCTTTGTTTTATATGTAGATATGACCTAAACAAAGCTAACCCAACAAAAAGCGCGTTGTCTAAACCTCGTACCAACAAAGCTACAAGGGTAGACCCGCGGGCCCCTCCGCCTAGGGTTTCACTGGAAAAGGACCACCGGAGCTCCGGAATCCCACTTTAACTTGCACGTGGACCTAGTATACGTGTCCAAGTGTCGTGGAAGGTCCATGGATGCAATGTCTCGATCCTCGGTGTGACCTTCTTCACATGCGTGCGATAACACTTAGTAGATTTCTGGACGTGTAGGGGTAACAGTCCCACCGCGGGTATACCAGGGGCTAGCATGTGTTATAAGGTCCCAAACTTTGTTTGCCATGTATATATGACATAAACAAAGCTAAACCAACAAAAAAGTGTGTTGTCTGAACCTCGTACAAATAAAGCTACAACGGTAGACCCGCAGGCCCCACCGCCTAGGGTTTCGCTGGAAAAGGACCGCCCGAGCTCCGGAATCCCACTTGAACTTGCACGTGGACCTAGTATATGTGTCCAAGTGTGGTGGAAGGTCCATGGATGCAATGTATAGATCCCCGATGAGACCTTCTTAACATGCGTGCGATAACACTTAGTAGATTTCTGGACGTGTAGGGGTAACAGTCCCGCTGCGTGTATACCAGGGGGCTAGCATGTGTTATAAGGTCCCAACTTTGTTTGCCATGTAGATATGACCTAAACAAAGCTAAACCCACAAAAACGTGTGTTGTCTGAACCTCATACAAAGAAAGCTACATGGGTAGCCCCGCGGGCCCCACCGCCTAGGGTTTCGCTGGAAAAGGATCGCCGGAGCTCCGGAATCCCAATGGAACTTGCACGTGGACCTAGTATCTGTGTCCAAGTGTTGTGTAAGGTCCACGGATGCAATGTCTAGATCCCCGGTGTGACCTTCTTCACATGCGTGCGATAACACTTAGTAGATTCCTGGACGTGTAGGGGTAACAGTCCCGCTGTGGTTATACCGGGGGCTAGCATGTGCTATAAGGCCCCAACCTTTGTTTTCCATGTAGATATGACCTACACAAAGCTAAACCAACAAAAAAGCGCGTTGTCTAAACCCCATACAAAGAAAGCTACAGGGGTAGACCCGCCGGCCCCACCGCCTAGGGTTTCGCAGGAAAAGGACCGCCGGAGCTCCGGAATCCTACTTGAACTTGCATATGGACCTAGTATATGTGTCCAAGTGTGGTGGAAGGTCCATG
Source organism: Avena eriantha (assembly GCA_910589775.1). Classification (NCBI taxonomy): domain Eukaryota; kingdom Viridiplantae; phylum Streptophyta; class Magnoliopsida; order Poales; family Poaceae; genus Avena; species Avena eriantha. The sequence continues at coordinate 90,584 of CAJUXJ010001255.1, forward strand.
GATGCAATGTATAGATCCCCGATGAGACCTTCTTCACATGCGTGCGATAACACTTAGTAGATTTCTAGACGTGTAGGGGTAACAGTCCCGCTGCGTGTATACCAGGGGCCTAGCATGTGTTATAAGGTCCCAACTTTGTTTGCCATGTAGATATGACCTAAATAAAGCTAAACCCACAAAAACGTGTGTTGTCTGAACCTCATAAAAAGAAAGCTACATGGGTAGACCCGCGGGCCCCACCGCCTAGGGTTTCAATAGAAAAGGACTGCCGGAACTCCGGAATCCCACTGGAACTTGCACGTGGACCTAGTGTATGTGTCCAAGTGTGGTGAAAGGTCCATGGATGCAATGTCTAGATCCCTAGTGTGACCTTCTTCACATGGATGCGATAACACTTAGTAGATTTCTGGACATGTAGGGGTAATAGTCCCGCTGCGGGTATACCAGGGGGCTAGCATGTGTTATAAGGTCCCAACCTTTGTTTTTCCATGTAGATATGACCTAAACAAATCTAAACCAACAAAAAAGCGCGTTTTTTGAACCTCGTACGACAGAAAGCTACAGGGATCGACCCGCGGGCCCCACTGCCTAGGGTTTCACTGGAAAAGGACCACCGGAGCTCCGGAATCCCACTGTAACTTGCACGTGGACCTAGTATATGTGTCCAAGTCTGGTGGAAGGTCCATGGATGCAATGTCTAGATCCCCCGGTGTGACCTTCTTCACATGCGTGCGATAACACTTAGTAGATTCCTGAACGTGTAGGGGTAATAGTCCCGCTGCGGGTATACCGGGGGGCTAGCATGTGTTATAAGGTCCAAAACTTTGTTTTCCATGTAGATATGACCTAAACAAAGCTAAAACAACAAAAAAGTGCGTTGTCTGAACCTCGTACAAACAAAGCTACAAGGGTAGACCCACGGGCCCCACTGCCTAGGGTTTCGCTAGAAAAGGACTGCCGGAGCTCCGGAATCCCATCGGAACTTGCATGTGGACCTAGTATATGTGTCCAAGTGTGGTGGAAGGTCCATGGATGCAATGTATAGATCCCCAGTGTGACCTTCTTCACATGCGTGCGATAACACTTAGTAGATTCCTGGACGTGTAGGGGTAACAGTCCCGCTGCGGGTATACCGGGGGGCTAGCATGTGCTATAAGGTCCCAAACTTTGTTTTCCATGTAGATATGACTTAAACAAAGCTAAACCAATAAAAAATCGTGTTGTCTGAACCTCGTACAAAGAAAGCTATAGGGGTAGACATGCGAGCGATAACACTTAGTAGATTCCTGGACGTGTATGGGTAACAGTCCCGCTGCGGGTATACCGGGGGGCTAGCATGTGCTATAAGGTCCCAAACTTTGTTTTCCATGTATATATGACCTAATAAAAAGATAAAGCAACAAAAAAGCGCGTTGTCTGAACATCGTACAAAGAAAGCTATAGGGGTAGACATGCGTGCGATAACACTTAGTAGATTCCTGGACGTGTAGGGGTAACAGTACCGCTTCGGTTATACCGGGGGCTATCATGTGCTCTAAGGTCCCAACCTTTGTTTTATATGTAGATATGACCTAAACAAAGCTAACCCAACAAAAAGCGCGTTGTCTAAACCTCGTACCAACAAAGCTACAAGGGTAGACCCGCGGGCCCCTCCGCCTAGGGTTTCACTGGAAAAGGACCACCGGAGCTCCGGAATCCCACTGTAACTTGCACGTGGACCTAGTATATGTGTCCAAGTGTCGTGGAAGGTCCATGGATGCAATGTCTCGATCCTCGGTGTGACCTTCTTCACATGCGTGCGATAACACTTAGTAGATTTCTGGACGTGTAGGGGTAACAGTCCCGCCGCGGGTATACCAGGGGGCTAGCATGTGTTATAAGGTCCCAAACTTTGTTTTCCATGTATATATGACATAAACAAAGCTAAACCAACAAAAAAGTGTGTTGTCTGAACCTCGTACAAATAAAGCTACAGCGGTAGACCCGCAGGCCCCACCGCCTAGGGTTTCGCTGGAAAAGGACCGCCGGAGCTCCGGAATCCCACTTGAACTTGCACGTGGACCTAGTATATGTGTCCAAGTGTGGTGGAAGGTCCATGGATGCAATGTATAGATCCCCGATGAGACCTTCTTCACATGCGTGCGATAACACTTAGTAGATTTCTGGACGTGTAGGGGTAACAGTCCCGCTGCGTGTATACCAGGGGGCTAGCATGTGTTATAAGGTCCCAACTTTGTTTGCCATGTAGATATGACCTAAACAAAGCTAAACCCACAAAAACGTGTGTTGTCTGAACCTCATACAAAGAAAGCTACATGGGTAGCCCCGCGGTCCACACCGCCTAGGGTTTCGCTAGGAAAGGATCGCCGGAGCTCCGGAATCCCAATGGAACTTGCACGTGGACCTAGTATCTGTGTCCAAGTGTTGTGTAAGGTCCATGGATGCAATGTCTAGATCCCCGGTGTGACCTTCTTCACATGCGTCCGATAACACTTAGTAGATTCCTGGACGTGTAGGGGTAACAGTCCCGCTGCGGTTATACCGGGGGCTAGCATGTGCTATAAGGCCCCAACCTTTGTTTTCCATGTATATATGACCTAATAAAAAGCTAAACCAACAAAAAAGCATGTTGGTTGCACCTCGTACAAAGAAAGCTATAGGGGTAGACATGCGTTCGATAACACTTAGTAGATTTTTGGACGTGTAGGGGTAACAGTCCAGCTGCGGTTATACCGGGGGATAGCATGTGCTATAAGGTCCCAACCTTTGTTTTCCATGTAGATATGACCTAAACAAAGCTAAACCAACAAAAAAGCGCGTTGTCTAAACCCCATACAAAGAAAGCTACAGGGGTAGACCCGTCGGCCCTACCGCCTAGGGTTTCGCAGGAAAAGGACCGCCGGAGCTCCGGAATCCTACTTGAACTTGCATATGGACCTAGTATATGTGTCCAAGTGTGGTGGAAGGTCCATGGATGCAATGTATAGATCCCCAATGAGACCTTCTTCACATGCGTGCGATAACACTTAGTAGATTTTTGGACGTGTAGGGGTAACAGTCCCGTTGCGTGTATACCAGGGGGCTAGCATGTGTTATAAGGTCCCAACTTTGTTTGCCATGTAGATATGACCTAAACAAAGCTAAACCCACAAAAACGTGTGTTGTCTGAACCTCATACAAAGAAAGCTACATGGGTAGACCCGCGGGCCCCACCGCCTAGGGTTTCAATAGAAAAGGACCGCCGGAACTCCGGAATCCCACTGGAACTTGCACGTGGACCTAGTGTATGTGTCCAAGTGTGGTGGAAGGTCCATGGATGCAATGTCTAGATCCCCGGTGTGACCTTCTTCACATGGATGCCATAACACTTAGTAGATTTCTGGACATGTAGGGGTAACAGTCCCGCTGCGGGTATACCAGGGGGCTAGCATGTGTTATAAGGTCAGAAACTTGTTTTTCCATGTAGATATGACCTAAACAAATCTAAACCAACAAAAAAGTGCGTTTTTTGAACCTCGTACGAAAGAAAGCTACAGGGATCGACCCACGGGCCCCACCGCCTAGGGTTTCACTGGAAAAGGACCACCGGAGCTCCGGAATCCCACTGGAACTTGCACGTGGACCTAGTATATGTGTCCAAGTGTGGTGGAAGGTCCATGGATGCAATGTCTAGATCCCCGGTGTGACCTTCTTCACATGCGTGCGATAACACTTAGTAGATTCCTGAACGTGTAGGGGTAATAGTCCCGCTGCGGTTATACCGCGGGCTAGCATGTGATATAAGGTCCCAACCTTTGTTTTCCATGTAAATGTGACCTAAAGAAAGCTAAACCAACAAAAAAGCGCGTTTCTGGACCTCGTACAAAGAAAGCTACAGGGGTAGACATGTGTGCGATAACACTTAGTAGATTCCTGGACATGTAGGGGTAACAGTCTCGCTGCGGGTATACCGGGGGGCTAGCATGTGCTATAAGGTCCCAACCTTTGTTTTCCATGTATATATGACCTAATAAAAAGCTAAACCAACAAAAAAGCATGTTGGTTGCACCTCGTACAAAGAAAGCTATAGGGGTAGACATGCGTGCGATAACACTTAGTAGATTCTTGGACGTGTAGGGGTAACAGTTCAGCTGCGGTTATACCGGGGGATAGCATGTGCTATAAGGTCCCAACCTTTGTTTTCCATGTAGATATGACCTAAACAAAGCTAAACCAACAAAAAAGCGCGTTGTCTAAACCTCGTACAAAGAAAGCTATAGGGGTAGACCCGCGGGCCCCACCGCCTAGGGTTTCGCTGGAAAAGGACCGCCGGATCTCTGGAATCCCACTGGAACTTTCACGTGGACCTAGTATATGTGTCCAAGTGTGGTGGAAGGTCCATGGATGCAATGTCTATAACCCTGGTGTGACCTTCTTCACAGGCGTGCGATAACACTTAGTAGATTTCTGGACGTGTAGGGGTAACAGTCTCGCTGCGGGTATACCAGGGGGCTAGCATGTGTTATAAGGTCCCCAAGTTTGTTTGCCATGTAGATATGATCTAAAAAAAAGCTAAACTAACAAAAAAGTGCGTTGTCTAAACCTCGTACAAAGAAAGCTACAGGGGTAGACCCGCGGGCCCCACCGCCTAGGGTTTCACTGGAAATGGTCCGCCGGATCTCCGGAATCCCACTAGAACTTGCACATGGACCTAGTATATGTGTCCAAGTTTGGTGGAAGTTCCATGGATGCAATGTCTAGATCCCGGTGTGACCTTCTTCACATGCGTGCGATAACACTTAGTAGATTTCTGGACGTGTAGGGGTAAAAGTCCCGCTGCGTGTATACCAGGGGGCTAGCATGTGTTATAAGGTCCCAACTTTGTTTGCCATGTAGATATGACCTAAACAAAGCTAAACCCACAAAAACGTGTGTTGTCTGAACCTCATACAAAGAAAGCTACATGGGTAGCCCCGCGGTCCCCACCGCCTAGGGTTTCGCTAGAAAAGGATCGCCGGAGCTCCGGAATCCCAATGGAACTTGCACGTGGACCTAGTATCTGTGTCCAAGTGTTGTGTAAGGTCCATGGATGCAATGTCTAGATCCCCGGTGTGACCTTCTTCACATGCGTCCGATAACACTTAGTAGATTCCTGGACGTGTAGGGGTAACAGTCCCGCTGCGGTTATACCGGGGGCTAGCATGTGCTATAAGGCCCCAACCTTTGTTTTCCATGTATATATGACCTAATAAAAAGCTAAACCAACAAAAAAGCATGTTGGTTGCACCTCGTACAAAGAAAGCTATAGGGGTAGACATGCGTGCGATAACACTTAGTAGATTTTTGGACGTGTAGGGGTAACAGTCCAGCTGCGGTTATACCGGGGGATAGCATGTGCTATAAGGTCCCAACCTTTGTTTTCCATGTAGATATGACCTAAACAAAGCTAAACCAACAAAAAAAGCGCGTTGTCTAAACCCCATACAAAGAAAGCTACAGGGGTAGACCCGTCGGCCCTACCGCCTAGGGTTTCGCAGGAAAAGGACCGCCGGAGCTCCGGAATCCTACTTGAACTTGCATATGGACCTAGTATATGTGTCCAAGTGTGGTGGAAGGTCCATGGATGCAATGTATAGATCCCCAATGAGACCTTCTTCACATGCGTGCGATAACACTTAGTAGATTTTTGGACGTGTAGGGGTAACAGTCCCGTTGCGTGTATACCAGGGGGCTAGCATGTGTTATAAGGTCCCAACTTTGTTTGCCATGTAGATATGACCTAAACAAAGCTAAACCCACAAAAACATGTGTTGTCTGAACCTCATACAAAGAAAGCTACATGGGTAGACCCGCGGGCCCCACCGCCTAGGGTTTCAATAGAAAAGGACCGCCGGAACTCCGGAATCCCACTGGAACTTGCACGTGGACCTAGTGTATGTGTCCAAGTGTGGTGGAAGGTCCATGGATGCAATGTCTAGATCCCCGGTGTGACCTTCTTCACATGGATGCCATAACACTTAGTAGATTTCTGGACATGTAGGGGTAACAGTCCCGCTGCGGGTATACCAGGGGGCTAGCATGTGTTATAAGGTCAGAAACTTGTTTTTCCATGTAGATATGACCTAAACAAATCTAAACCAACAAAAAAGTGCGTTTTTTGAACCTCGTACGAAAGAAAGCTACATGGGTAGCCCCGCGGTCCCCACCGCCTAGGGTTTCGCTAGGAAAGGATCGCCGGAGCTCCGGAATCCCAATGGAACTTGCACGTGGACCTAGTATATGTGTCCAAGTGTGGTGGAAGGTCCATGGATGCAATGTCTAGATCCCCGGTGTGACCTTCTTCACATGCGTCCGATAACACTTAGTAGATTCCTGGACGTGTAGGGGTAACAGTCCCGCTGCGGTTATACCGGGGGCTAGCATGTGCTATAAGGCCCCAACCTTTGTTTTCCATGTATATATGACCTAATAAAAAGCTAAACCAACAAAAAAGCATGTTGGTTGCACCTCGTACAAAGAAAGCTATAGGGGTAGACATGCGTTCGATAACACTTAGTAGATTTTTGGACGTGTAGGGGTAACAGTCCAGCTGCGGTTATACCGGGGGATAGCATGTGCTATAAGGTCCCAACCTTTGTTTTCCATGTAGATATGACCTAAACAAAGCTAAACCAACAAAAAAGCGCGTTGTCTAAACCCCATACAAAGAAAGCTACAGGGGTAGACCCGTCGGCCCTACCGCCTAGGGTTTCGCAGGAAAAGGACCGCCGGAGCTCCGGAATCCTACTTGAACTTGCATATGGACCTAGTATATGTGTCCAAGTGTGGTGGAAGGTCCATGGATGCAATGTATAGATCCCCAATGAGACCTTCTTCACATGCGTGCGATAACACTTAGTAGATTTTTGGACGTGTAGGGGTAACAGTCACGTTGCGTGTATACCAGGGGGCTAGCATGTGTTATAAGGTCCCAACTTTGTTTGCCATGTAGATATGACCTAAACAAAGCTAAACCCACAAAAACGTGTGTTGTCTGAACCTCATACAAAGAAAGCTACATGGGTAGACCCGCGGGCCCCACCGCCTAGGGTTTCAATAGAAAAGGACCGCCGGAACTCCGGAATCCCACTGGAACTTGCACGTGGACCTAGTGTATGTGTCCAAGTGTGGTGGAAGGTCCATGGATGCAATGTCTAGATCCCCGGTGTGACCTTCTTCACATGGATGCCATAACACTTAGTAGATTTCTGGACATGTAGGGGTAACAGTCCCGCTGCGGGTATACCAGGGGGCTAGCATGTGTTATAAGGTCAGAAACTTGTTTTTCCATGTAGATATGACCTAAACAAATCTAAACCAACAAAAAAGTGCGTTTTTTGAACCTCGTACGAAAGAAAGCTACAGGGATCGACCCACGGGCCCCACCGCCTAGGGTTTCACTGGAAAAGGACCACCGGAGCTCCGGAATCCCACTGGAACTTGCACGTGGACCTAGTATATGTGTCCAAGTGTGGTGGAAGGTCCATGGATGCAATGTCTAGATCCCCGGTGTGACCTTCTTCACATGCGTGCGATAACACTTAGTAGATTCCTGAACGTGTAGGGGTAATAGTCCCGCTGCGGTTATACCGCGGGCTAGCATGTGATATAAGGTCCCAACCTTTGTTTTCCATGTAAATGTGACCTAAAGAAAGCTAAACCAACAAAAAAGCGCGTTTCTGAACCTCGTACAAAGAAAGCTACAGGGGTAGACATGTGTGCGATAACACTTAGTAGATTCCTGGACATGTAGGGGTAACAGTCTCGCTGCGGGTATACCGGGGGGCTAGCATGTGCTATAAGGTCCCAACCTTTGTTTTCCATGTATATATGACCTAATAAAAAGCTAAACCAACAAAAAAGCATGTTGGTTGCACCTCGTACAAAGAAAGCTATAGGGGTAGACATGCGTGCGATAACACTTAGTAGATTCTTGGACGTGTAGGGGTAACAGTCCAGCTGCGGTTATACCGGGGGATAGCATGTGCTATAAGGTCCCAACCTTTGTTTTCCATGTAGATATGACCTAAACAAAGCTAAACCAACAAAAAAGCGCGTTGTCTAAACCTCGTACAAAGAAAGCTATAGGGGTAGACCCGCGGGCCCCACCGCCTAGGGTTTCGCTGGAAAAGGACCGCCGGATCTCTGGAATCCCACTGCAACTTTCACGTGGACCTAGTATATGTGTCCAAGTGTGGTGGAAGGTCCATGGATGCAATGTCTATAACCCTGGTGTGACCTTCTTCACAGGCGTGCGATAACACTTAGTATATTTCTGGACGTGTAGGGGTAACAGTCTCGCTGCGGGTATACCAGGGGGCTAGCATGTGTTATAAGGTCCCCAAGTTTGTTTGCCATGTAGATATGATCTAAAAAAAAGCTAAACTAACAAAAAAGTGCGTTGTCTAAACCTCGTACAAAGAAAGCTACAGGGGTAGACCCGCGGGCCCCACCGCCTAGGGTTTCACTGGAAATGGTCCGCCGGATCTCCGGAATCCCACTAGAACTTGCACATGGACCTAGTATATGTGTCCAAGTTTGGTGGAAGTTCCATGGATGCAATGTCTAGATCCCGGTGTGACCTTCTTCACATGCGTGCGATAACACTTAGTAGATTTCTGGACGTGTAGGGGTAACAGTCCCGCTGCGTGTATACCAGGGGGCTAGCATGTGTTATAAGGTCCCAACTTTGTTTGCCATGTAGATATGACCTAAACAAAGCTAAACCCACAAAAACGTGTGTTGTCTGAACCTCATACAAAGAAAGCTACATGGGTAGCCCCGCGGTCCCCACCGCCTAGGGTTTCGCTAGAAAAGGATCGCCGGAGCTCCGGAATCCCAATGGAACTTGCACGTGGACCTAGTATCTGTGTCCAAGTGTTGTGTAAGGTCCATGGATGCAATGTCTAGATCCCCGGTGTGACCTTCTTCACATGCGTCCGATAACACTTAGTAGATTCCTGGACGTGTAGGGGTAACAGTCCCGCTGCGGTTATACCGGGGGCTAGCATGTGCTATAAGGCCCCAACCTTTGTTTTCCATGTATATATGACCTAATAAAAAGCTAAACCAACAAAAAAGCATGTTGGTTGCACCTCGTACAAAGAAAGCTATAGGGGTAGACATGCGTGCGATAACACTTAGTAGATTTTTGGACGTGTAGGGGTAACAGTCCAGCTGCGGTTATACCGGGGGATAGCATGTGCTATAAGGTCCCAACCTTTGTTTTCCATGTAGATATGACCTAAACAAAGCTAAACCAACAAAAAAGCGCGTTGTCTAAACCCCATACAAAGAAAGCTACAGGGGTAGACCCGTCGGCCCTACCGCCTAGGGTTTCGCAGGAAAAGGACCGCCGGAGCTCCGGAATCCTACTTGAACTTGCATATGGACCTAGTATATGTGTCCAAGTGTGGTGGAAGGTCCATGGATGCAATGTATAGATCCCCAATGAGACCTTCTTCACATGCGTGCGATAACACTTAGTAGATTTTTGGACGTGTAGGGGTAACAGTCCCGTTGCGTGTATACCAGGGGGCTAGCATGTGTTATAAGGTCCCAACTTTGTTTGCCATGTAGATATGACCTAAACAAAGCTAAACCCACAAAAACATGTGTTGTCTGAACCTCATACAAAGAAAGCTACATGGGTAGACCCGCGGGCCCCACCGCCTAGGGTTTCAATAGAAAAGGACCGCCGGAACTCCGGAATCCCACTGGAACTTGCACGTGGACCTAGTGTATGTGTCCAAGTGTGGTGGAAGGTCCATGGATGCAATGTCTAGATCCCCGGTGTGACCTTCTTCACATGGATGCCATAACACTTAGTAGATTTCTGGACATGTAGGGGTAACAGTCCCGCTGCGGGTATACCAGGGGGCTAGCATGTGTTATAAGGTCAGAAACTTGTTTTTCCATGTAGATATGACCTAAACAAATCTAAACCAACAAAAAAGTGCGTTTTTTGAACCTCGTACGAAAGAAAGCTACAGGGATCGACCCACGGGCCCCACCGCCTAGGGTTTCACTGGAAAAGGACCACCGGAGCTCCGGAATCCCACTGGAACTTGCACGTGGACCTAGTATATGTGTCCAAGTGTGGTGGAAGGTCCATGGATGCAATGTCTAGATCCCCGGTGTGACCTTCTTCACATGCGTGCGATAACACTTAGTAGATTCCTGAACGTGTAGGGGTAATAGTCCCGCTGCGGTTATACCGCGGGCTAGCATGTGATATAAGGTCCCAACCTTTGTTTTCCATGTAAATGTGACCTAAAGAAAGCTAAACCAACAAAAAAGCGCGTTTCTGAACCTCGTACAAAGAAAGCTACAGGGGTAGACATGTGTGCGATAACACTTAGTAGATTCCTGGACATGTAGGGGTAACAGTCTCGCTGCGGGTATACCGGGGGGCTAGCATGTGCTATAAGGTCCCAACCTTTGTTTTCCATGTATATATGACCTAATAAAAAGCTAAACCAACAAAAAAGCATGTTGGTTGCACCTCGTACAAAGAAAGCTATAGGGGTAGACATGCGTGCGATAACACTTAGTAGATTCTTGGACGTGTAGGGGTAACAGTCCAGCTGCGGTTATACCGGGGGATAGCATGTGCTATAAGGTCCCAACCTTTGTTTTCCATGTAGATATGACCTAAACAAAGCTAAACCAACAAAAAAGCGCGTTGTCTAAACCTCGTACAAAGAAAGCTATAGGGGTAGACCCGCGGGCCCCACCGCCTAGGGTTTCGCTGGAAAAGGACCGCCGGATCTCTGGAATCCCACTGGAACTTTCACGTGGACCTATTATATGTGTCCAAGTGTGGTGGAAGGTCCATGGATGCAATGTCTATAACCCTGGTGTGACCTTCTTCACAGGCGTGCGATAACACTTAGTAGATTTCTGGACGTGTAGGGGTAACAGTCTCGCTACGGGTATACCAGGGGGCTAGCATGTGTTATAAGGTCCCCAAGTTTGTTTGCCATGTAGATATGATCTAAAAAAAAGCTAAACTAACAAAAAAGTGCGTTGTCTAAACCTCGTACAAAGAAAGCTACAGGGGTAGACCCGCGGGCCCCACCGCCTAGGGTTTCACTGGAAATGGTCCGCCGGATCTCCGGAATCCCACTAGAACTTGCACATGGACCTAGTATATGTGTCCAAGTTTGGTGGAAGTTCCATGGATGCAATGTCTAGATCCCGGTGTGACCTTCTTCACATGCGTGCGATAACACTTAGTAGATTTCTGGACGTGTAGGGGTAACAGTCCCGCTGCGTGTATACCAGGGGGCTAGCATGTGTTATAAGGTCCCAACTTTGTTTGCCATGTAGATATGACCTAAACAAAGCTAAACCCACAAAAACGTGTGTTGTCTGAACCTCATACAAAGAAAGCTACATGGGTAGCCCCGCGGTCCCCACCGCCTAGGGTTTCGCTAGAAAAGGATCGCCGGAGCTCCGGAATCCCAATGGAACTTGCACGTGGACCTAGTATCTGTGTCCAAGTGTTGTGTAAGGTCCATGGATGCAATGTCTAGATCCCCGGTGTGACCTTCTTCACATGCGTCCGATAACACTTAGTAGATTCCTGGACGTGTAGGGGTAACAGTCCCGCTGCGGTTATACCGGGGGCTAGCATGTGCTATAAGGCCCCAACCTTTGTTTTCCATGTATATATGACCTAATAAAAAGCTAAACCAACAAAAAAGCATGTTGGTTGCACCTCGTACAAAGAAAGCTATAGGGGTAGACATGCGTGCGATAACACTTAGTAGATTTTTGGACGTGTAGGGGTAACAGTCCAGCTGCGGTTATACCGGGGGATAGCATGTGCTATAAGGTCCCAACCTTTGTTTTCCATGTAGATATGACCTAAACAAAGCTAAACCAACAAAAAAGCGCGTTGTCTAAACCCCATACAAAGAAAGCTACAGGGGTAGACCCGTCGGCCCTACCGCCTAGGGTTTCGCAGGAAAAGGACCGCCGGAGCTCCGGAATCCTACTTGAACTTGCATATGGACCTAGTATATGTGTCCAAGTGTGGTGGAAGGTCCATGGATGCAATGTATAGATCCCCAATGAGACCTTCTTCACATGCGTGCGATAACACTTAGTAGATTTTTGGACGTGTAGGGGTAACAGTCCCGTTGCGTGTATACCAGGGGGCTAGCATGTGTTATAAGGTCCCAACTTTGTTTGCCATGTAGATATGACCTAAACAAAGCTAAACCCACAAAAACGTGTGTTGTCTGAACCTCATACAAAGAAAGCTACATGGGTAAACCCGCGGGCCCCACCGCCTAGGGTTTCAATAGAAAAGGACCGCCGGAACTCCGGAATCCCACTAGAACTTGCACGTGGACCTAGTGTATGTGTCCAAGTGTGGTGGAAGGTCCATGGATGCAATGTCTAGATCCCCGGTGTGACCTTCTTCACATGGATGCCATAACACTTAGTAGATTTCTGGACATGTAGGGGTAACAGTCCCGCTGCGGGTATACCAGGGGGCTAGCATGTGTTATAAGGTCAGAAACTTGTTTTTCCATGTAGATATGACCTAAACAAATCTAAACCAACAAAAAAGTGCATTTTTTGAACCTCGTACGAAAGAAAGCTACAGGGATCGACCCACGGGCCCCACCGCCTAGGGTTTCACTGGAAAAGGACCACCGGAGCTCCGGAATCCCACTGGAACTTGCACGTGGACCTAGTATATGTGTCCAAGTGTGGTGGAAGGTCCATGGATGCAATGTCTAGATCCCCGGTGTGACCTTCTTCACATGCGTGCGATAACACTTAGTAGATTCCTGAACGTGTAGGGGTAATAGTCCCGCTGCGGTTATACCGCGGGCTAGCATGTGATATAAGGTCCCAACCTTTGTTTTCCATGTAAATGTGACCTAAAGAAAGCTAAACCAACAAAAAAGCGCGTTTCTGAACCTCGTACAAAGAAAGCTACAGGGGTAGACATGTGTGCGATAACACTTAGTAGATTCCTGGACATGTAGGGGTAACAGTCTCGCTGCGGGTATACCGGGGGGCTAGCATGTGCTATAAGGTCCCAACCTTTGTTTTCCATGTATATATGACCTAATAAAAAGCTAAACCAACAAAAAAGCATGTTGGTTGCACCTCGTACAAAGAAAGCTATAGGGGTAGACATGCGTGCGATAACACTTAGTAGATTCTTGGACGTGTAGGGGTAACAGTCCAGCTGCGGTTATACCGGGGGATAGCATGTGCTATAAGGTCCCAACCTTTGTTTTCCATGTAGATATGACCTAAACAAAGCTAAACCAACAAAAAAGCGCGTTGTCTAAACCTCGTACAAAGAAAGCTATAGGGGTAGACCCGCGGGCCCCACCGCCTAGGGTTTCGCTGGAAAAGGACCGCCGGATCTCTGGAATCCCACTGGAACTTTCACGTGGACCTAGTATATGTGTCCAAGTGTGGTGGAAGGTCCATGGATGCAATGTCTATAACCCTGGTGTGACCTTCTTCACAGGCGTGCGATAACACTTAGTAGATTTCTGGACGTGTAGGGGTAACAGTCTCGCTGCGGGTATACCAGGGGGCTAGCATGTGTTATAAGGTCCCCAAGTTTGTTTGCCATGTAGATATGATCTAAAAAAAGCTAAACTAACAAAAAAGTGCGTTGTCTAAACCTCGTACAAAGAAAGCTACAGGGGTAGACCCGCGGGCCCCACCGCCTAGGGTTTCACTGGAAATGGTCCGCCGGATCTCCGGAATCCCACTAGAACTTGCACATGGACCTAGTATATGTGTCCAAGTTTGGTGGAAGTTCCATGGATGCAATGTCTAGATCCCGGTGTGACCTTCTTCACAAGCGTGCGATAACTCTTAGCAGATTCCTGAACGTGTAGGGGTAACCGTCCCACTGCGGGTATACTAGGGGGCTAGCTTGTGCTATAGGGTCCCAACATTTGTTTTCCATGTAGATATGACCTAAAAAAGCTAAACCAACAAAAAGCGTGTTTCGGAACCTCGTACAAAGAAATCTATAGGGGTAGACATGTGTGCGATAACACTTAGTAGATTCCTCGACGTGTAGGGGTAACAGTCCCGCTGCGTGTATACCAGGCGGCTAGCATGTGCTATAGGTCTCATCCTTTGTTTTCCATGTATATATGACCTAATAAAAAGATGAACCAACAAAAAAGCGCGTTCGTTGAACCTCGTACAAATAAAGCTACACGGGTAGACCCGCGGGCCCCACCGCCTAGGGTTTCACTGGAAAAGGACCCCCGGAGCTCCGGAATCCCACTGGAACTTGCATGTGGACCTAGTATATGTGTCCAAGTGTGGTGGAAGGTCCATGGATGCAATGTCTAGATCCCCGGTGTGACCTTCTTCACATGCGTGCGATAACACTTAGTAGATTCCTAGACGTGTAGGGGTAACAATCCCGCTGCGGGTATACCGGGGGCTACCATGTGCTATAAGGTCCCAACCTTTATTTTCCATGTAGATATGACCTAAAAAAAGCTAAACCAATAGAAAGCGTGTTGTCTGAACCTCGTACAAATAAAGCTATAGGGGTAGACATGCGAGCGATAACACTTAGTAGATTCCTGGACATGTAGGGGTAACAGTACCGTTGCGGTTATACCGGGGGCTAGCATGTGCTCTAAGGTCCCACCCTTTATTTTCCATGTAGATATGACCTAAACAAAGCTAAACCAACAAAAAAGCGCGTTGTCTAAACCTCGTACCAAGAAAGCTACTTGGGTAGACCTGCGGGCCCCATCGCCTAGGGTTTCGCTGGAAAAGGACCGCCGGAGCTCCAGAATCCCACTGGAACTTGCACGTGGACCTAGTATATGTGTCCAAGTGTGGTGGAAGTTCCATGGATGCAATGTCTAGATCCCGGTGTGACCTTCTTCAGATATTGCGATAACACTTAGTAGATTTCTGGACGTGTAGGGGTAATAGTCCCGCTGCGGGTATACCATGGGGCTAGCATGTGTTATAAGGTCCCTGACTTTGTTTTCCATGTAGATATGACCTAAACAAAGCTAAACCAACAAAAAGCGTGTTTCTGAACCTCGTACAAAGAAATCTATAGGGGTAGACATGTGTGCGATACAAAGAAATCTCCGGAATCCCACTGGAACTTGCACGTGGACATAGTATATGTGTCCAAGTGTGGTGGTAAAGGGAATATGCCCGAGAGGCAATAATAAAGTGGTTATTATCTTATTCCATGTTTATGATAAATGTTTATTTTTCATGCTATAATTGTATTAATTGGAAACATTAATACATGTTTGTTTAATAAACGAAATACAAAGTTCCTAGTAATGCCTCTCATATAAACTAGCTCATTGATTAACAAGATGATCACGGTTTCTGATCATGGACATTGGATGTTGTTAATAACGAGGTCACAACATTGGTGGAATGATGTGATGAACATTCATCCGAAGTATAGCATTATGATCAAAGTCATTATGTTTATATTGCTATAACATCATACGAAGTAATCTTAGTCCTTAGACCATGAGATCATGTTAATTGCTGACACCAGAAGAGTATCTTCATAACATCAAACGTCACACCGTAACAGGGTGACTATAAAGGTGTGTTCAGTGCTACAAAGGTGTTATGTTGAGGCTCATGGATCAAGAGTGGGATTTGTCCATCCTGATGACGGATAGATATACTCTGGTCCCTCTTGGTGATATCACATTGGTTAGCTTGCAAGCAAGTGATGAGATCACTAGAATGTTATATCACGGGAACGAGAAAAGAGTGCATGTGGGTAACGAGATCAAACTAGGTATTTGGATACCGATGATCGAATCTCGGACATGTATTATATCATGAGACAAAGGGATTTAGTTACTAGCGTTAAAGGTTCTCACGATCACAGAAGTCATCGTTGAATGTGTAGGAGTCAGTATGGATGTCCAGGTCCCGCTTCTGATTATTGATCTGAGAGGGGTCTCGATCATGTCTGCATTATTCGCGAACCGTAGGGTGACACACTTAAGGGATACCGACACCATTTGGAGCAAATATGTTTTAGATAAAGATTTAAGAAAGCGCTAGAACTATTTCAATAGACACCGAAACTATTTCGAGTGAAATTGCTGAAATTGGTTCTGCATGTAATATTGAAATGTTGTAGGGGGTTTTAGGTGAATGTTTGTTAATTAAAGTAATTAACAAATTCTGAATAAAATTAATAAAAGAGTTTTATTAAATGAGATAGCATTAAATTTGGAGAAATTTAATGCATTTAAAGTTGAGACTTTAAAAGAGAATGTGAAGGGGCAAATTTATGTGGAGGGAGTTACCACCACATGAATGAGGAGGTGAGGGGTCACCCCTTGAGGCACCGGCCATGGGGAGGGGTACCCTCCCCTCCTCCTATAAAAGTCCCCCCTCTCACACCTTCATACACACACCTCATCGTGAAGGATCTCTCTCTCCCTCTAGTATTATTCCCCCATGGTCTCGGATTAGCGAGATACATGTTCTCAGTGGCTTTATCTGGATAGGATTTGATGCTTCCGCTGCTTTGCTGGAGCGAGGGACGGAGTTTGTTGGAGTACGGACGTGTGTGCAATCACGGATGCACCGCTGCTTTGCGGTGCTGGACTTGGTGGTGCTAGACTTGCTGGAGGTGGATCTGAAAGACCTACTGGAGCCGGACCTACTAGACTTCATCATGATCTTGAGATCGGCAAGTGTACGACTACATGATCCACGAGTTCCTACTCGTTAAAAAAACTCGTTGTCTTCGAGGGTAAGTTCTCGATGGATGTATGTCCACCCGTTGCTCTGTATCTAGTAGATAGATCTTGGCGTATAGTTCTCATCATAGGAAATTTTTTGTTTTCTATGCTGCGAACCCAACAGTGGTATCGGAGCCTGATCTATGCGTAGGTTCTTTGCACGGGTAGTACACATATGTTTATATGTGGGCGATGATGATCATGTTATTGCATCTTCTATGTATTTTGGAAATTGGTGGCATAGTGTGATGAAGCGGCCCGGACCAACCTTACATGTCATCGTACATGAGACCGGTTCCACGACTGACATGCAACTAGTTTTGCATAAGTGGCTGGCGGGTGTCTGTCTCTCCTACTATAGTCAATATCTGATTTACAACGAGTTGCTAATAACTTGGTTATCCTCGTTGTGGTTCATGTTCGTAGGTAAGACCAGTTCTATCTCCGAAAGCCCTAAGCCACGTAAAACTTGCAATTGATAAATTAGAGGCGACTAATTTAGATCATTGTCGGGCTAGTGTCATGATATGGTAATGTTGTAAGTTCATGTATAGTTGATACTCTTACAACACACTCAACGTGTAAGTTCCATAGACCTTTGCCTTACACACAAAGGAATGATAGAGATCATACCACGATGCAAATGATAGAGATCAAATGCATGGACCATATCATCTCACTTTACACATTAGATGTTTGCATCTTATATTGTTAGTTTGGCGTTTTAGTAGAATTATAAGATGATCTCTCATTTAAATATCAAGATAAAAATGTGTTCTTCCTTAAGTATGCACTGTTGTATGGATCGTGTTTCGGGTGTACTCGACTCTACCCTTTCATATAACGGGTGTAAGAAAGTTTTACACACGCGAATACTAAGGTTCTTACTTGGCGATCCTAGCATGTACAGACATGGCCTCGGAACACGGACCGAACGGTTAAGCATGAGTCATATAGTTGATATGATGCCCATATTGATGCTCGCCTTTGAAGCTACACCGACTCACGTGATGATCGTACTTGGTGTAGTGGATTTGGTTCATGTAATCACCAAAAAGGCACGAGGGATGTCGTTTTGAGTGGGAGGTCATTTCTAATTTGGATTAGTCGAACTCAATTTGTCATAAACTAAATCGAAGTGAATTTGCATAATTTGTTGTAGTCATTGGCGTCTGTTCACTACCTTATGCTTAGTTTTAATTGAGATAATAGAACTATAGAATTCTGGATATTTACTTTACGAACTGGTATCGTATTGTTTTGAATGTCAATTTAAAGTTTATAAGTCCTATTTCTAACTTTCAACAAACTCTATTTACTCCATGAAGTTTAATAAGTAGTATTAAATCAAGAGTAAGAATTCCAATGTTAGTATCTAAAGTATCATGTTTGACTCCATGATTATTGATATTCAAAAGTTGTATTAATATCAAGATTATATAGGAGCTAAAAATTGTTTCAGAAACCATCATGTGTGAAAGATATTGTGATATCTAAAACAATGTTTTTGGTTGCATTATGATAGAGTATAATTTAGCAAAATACGTGTTCTCATATTGTATGAGAATTTGTGAAGGATGGAGATGCTAAGCATCCGAATCTCCCAAAATGGTTTTGGGAACTAACATTATACTCACGATTCTTCCTTACAGGCTATAGTAGCTTGATCATGAAGGTTGTCATGATAAGGATGAATAGAAGATGTAAGTAAAATGTTTACTACACTAAAAGATTACTAAAGAATTGATTTTTGAAAGAATGCCAAACATTTGATGATGGTGATCCACTTCAAAGTGCAAGTCCAAAGGTATTAGTATTTGACTATATACAAGCTTTGTACCATGTGTCATGTGAATGACACCACTATTGATGTTGATAGATTCTTTTAAAAGAAAAGGAATTGCTGAAAGAGAATCTATAAAATATTTGGTAGAAAATAAAAGGTTGGAGATGTCCAACTTAGGTATATACAAGATATACATGTTATGGATGTATTCCTTGCTTGTTAAAAAATGTGGTTCTTAGGTATTGGATACTAGTATTGGATACCAAATTAGTTGGTGTGAAGTATCATGCAGAACAACACAATTCATGAACTGTAACGGCCTAAGTAATTGGCAAGAGAATAAGTGGTGATGTTCATTGAAAACAAATAAAGTTTTATTGTGTTTTTCGTTGTCGTTAAACCTAGCCTTCAAGATTTGTTTCAATAATTGTTATTTTGTTCCGGTATTACGAGAACAATGGTTGTTCCAATAATTACCGTATTCCATAAAGGATGGATGAACTTTTACAAGTCTAGTGGGAGAAATCACATCCATAAACACTATTGCTAAAATGTCGCAAGACAAATGGTTGAAAGATCACTTATGAAGTGACATCGCTGTTTACATTATATTGGAAAGAAAACATGAAGAAACTCCATGTTGATGGATTTTTGGAGTCTTTGATTTTGATCAATTGATGCTTGTGAGACTTTCCCCGAGATAATTGAAACTCCGTCCATAGGCCAAAGAGGAACGGATGACTAACTTATTGGATATTATACATATTGATGTATATAGTCCATTATATGTACCCATATGCGAGAGATCTTTTTGCTTTATATGCTTTCTCCAGAAATTTGAGTGAATATATCTATATATTTACTTAATAAGGAAGAAGTATGAAACATTTGAAAATTGTTCAATGACTTTCAAGATGAAGTGAAAAATCATTGTAACAAGAAAATAAAAGAGTTTATGATTTGATCATAAAGGAAGATATTTGAGTTACATGTTTAGCAAAATACCTAAGATTTGAGGAATTGATCCATGATTTGTGTTTCCCGGTAAACCATAGGAGTATGGCATATTCGAGAGATGAAATCAAACCATGTTTGACATGGTAAGATCAAAGGTGTCATTTATAAAACTGCCATTATGTTTTCAGGATTGAAGCTTTAGAGACAACCGCTTTTACACTGAAAAGAGCACCATCGTGATCCATTGAAATGACACCATATAAGTTATGGTTTGGGATAAAACCCAAATTGTCTTTTCTTAAATTTTGGTATGCTATGCATAAGTAAAATGTTTACAACCAAAGTCGGATAAGCACGTCTTTGTAGGTTATCCCAAAGAATTTGTTGGGAATTTCTCCATAACACCGAGGACAAAAGAGTTTGTCACTTGGAACGTCAAGTTTCTTGAGAAGGAATTTTTCGCGAAAAGTTAAGTGGGAGGACAATAGAACTTGGATAAGGTTGTTGAACCTTAGCTATATGTGCTAAGTAGCGCAGCGCCGGAAAGTGTCCCGGTGGCGGCCACAATGCTCATGGCTCCCGTGATTACAAAGGGTGTGATCTCGGAGATTAGAGTTCCTATTGAACCGTGTGGGTAGGTAAGAATCAAATAGTTTGATTTGATAAGCAAGTCATTATTGTCTTGATAATGATAAACCGACTACATGCAAAGAAGCGATGATGGGCCCTGACACCATAAAATGACTAGAAGTCATAGAATCCGTGATAGTATCCATACACCAGAAATCAAGTTTCTGAACTTGGAAGACCCTCCGGAAAGGCGTGAAGCCTATCGGTCGTATTTGGATCTATAAAGAAATAGACATGGATGTTTAACATCTATGAAATAGTCGACATGTCGGAAAGAAGTTTATGGCAATGTTCAAGGAGTTGACTATGACAAGATTTGATCTTTCATAGCGATATTTAGTCTTGACGGATTAATGTAGCAACCACTACATATATTTTGGTATATGGTAGTTGAATAAACAAAACAAGTTTCTTCTAATAGAATGGTTACCTAGGACTTGTACAAGACACGGTCCAAAGGGTTTTGTGAATTCAAAGGGTGCTAAAAGGGCATGCAAACTTCAATAGTTGAAGTAAGCATAGCGGAGTTAGAATCTTCACCATGATGAAACTGTTAAACGAGTTTAAATTCATCGGCGATGATGAATATGCTTGCATTTGCAAGAAATTAAGTGGGAGTGTTGAGACATATTTCTAATACATTATGTAGAGGACATATTGTTGGTTGGAAATTTTGTATCTTGTATTGACACAAGTTAAGAATTTCATTAAAATAAGATTTCGATGCAAGACTTGGGCAAACCCAGAATATTTGGCATCAATATCTATATGGATAGATTAAGGCGCTAATATGGTTGTGCCAGACATACATATATGAGATATTGAAAGGGTTCAATATGGAAACAACAAGAAAGGTTCTTACTGCATGGAAAGAATTGTATCAAGATTCAAGTGTTTCAACACTTGGTGAGTAAAATCACATGAAGATTTTGATCGATTATACCATGATATGTATATATCCAAAATGTCCTATGCTCTAAATGTTATGAGAATATACCGGAATGATTCATAAGATGATCATTGGAAAATTGTAAAGTATTCTTATGAGCTTTGGAAGAACTAAGAATATATCATGTATAAGTGACAAATAGTTAAAGGTAGTTCATTGTAAAGTGTTACATTGATACTTGTTTTGTCACAAGATACAAATTAAATTTATCTCAATTTGGACTATGGGTGGCACAATGTAATGGAAAGGATGTTCCATGATGGATTTGGATAAGTTCCAAAGTTTAGACATTGTGACGGTACTACAACAAAAGGCTAAGTATACAACTGCTATAGTAGAAGCAAAAGAGGGCATTTGTGTTAAGTAGTTTGTTATCAAACTAGGTGTGGTTCGAAGTGGGCTAATACTATGAAGACATATTGTATGACAATAATATCAACATATTTTATCCCGAACGAATTAAAGGTCTCACCAAAGGACCAAATTTATACTATGCCATCTCATTTGAGAATGAGTGATGCGTAGAGACGCAAAGACATGCAAATACACACAGACTTGAAACTGTCAGATCCGGAGATTATGTTAACCACTAGCAATCGCGTATATGCAACACCAGAAAGCCATAGGTGTTCAATACGCAAAGTTTGTCAAACTAAATTATTGACTCTAGTGCAAGTGGGAGACTGAAGGGAATATGCCCGAGAGGCAATAATAAAGTGGTTATTATCTTATTCCATGTTTATGATAAATGTTTATTTTGCATGCTATAATTGTATTAATTGGAAACATTAATACATGTGAGTTTCATAAACAAAATACAAAGTTCCTAGTAATGCCTCTCATATAAACTAGCTCGTTGATTAACAAGATGATCAAGGTTTCCTGATCATGGACATTGGATGTTGTTAATAACGAGGTCACAACATTGGTGGAATGATGTGATGAACATTCATCTGAAGTATAGCATTACTATCAAAGTCATTATGTTTATATTGCTATAACATCATACGAAGTAATCTTAGTCCTTAGACCATGAGATCATGTAAATTGCTAACACCGGAAGAGTATCTTGATAACATCAAACGTCACACTGTAACAGGGTGAATATAAAGGTGGGTTCAGTGCTACAAAGGTGTTATGTTGAGGCTCATGGATCAAGAGTGGGATATGTCCATCCTGATGACGGAGAGATATACTCTGGGCCCTCTCGCTGATATCACATTGGTTAGCTTGCAAGCAAGTGATGAGATCACTAGAATGTTATATCACGGGAACGAGAAAAGAGTGCATGTCGGTAATGAGATCAAACTAGGTATTTGGATACCAATGATCGAATCTCGGACATGTATTATATCATGAGACAAAGGGATTTAGTTACTAGCGTTAAAGGTTCTCACGATCATAGAAGTCATCGTTGAATGTGTAGGAGTCGGTATGGATCTCCAGGTCCCGCTTCTGATTATTGATCTGCGAGGGGTCTCGATCATGTCTGCATTATTCGCGAACCGTAGGGTGACACACTTAAGGGATACCGACACCATTTGGACCAAATATGTTTCCGATAAAGATTTAAGAAAGCGCTGGAATTATTTCAATAGACACCGAAACTATTTCGGGTGAAATTGCTGAAATTGGTTCTGCATGTAATATTGAAATGTTGCAGGGGGTTTTATGTGAATGTTTCTTAATTAAAGTAATTAACAAAATTCTGAATAAAATTAATAAAAGAGTTTTATTAAATGAGAGAGCATTAAATTTGGAGAAATTTAATGCATTTAAAGTTGAGACTTTAAAAGAGAATGTGAAGGGGAAAATTTATGTGGAGGCAGTTACCACCACATGAATGAGGAGGTGAGGGGTCACCCCTTGAGGCGCTGGCCATGGGGACGGGTAGCCTCCCCTCCTCCTATAAAAGGCCCCCCTCTCACACCTTCATACACAAACCTCCTTGTGAAGGATCTCTCTCCCCCTCTAGTATTATTCCCCCATGGTCTCGGATTAGCGAGATACATGTTCCCGGTGGCTTTATCTGGAAAGGAGTTGCTGCTTCCGCTGCTTTGCTGGAGCGAGGGACAGAGGTTGTCGGGGTACCAGACGTGTGTGCGATCACGGATGCACCATTGCTTTGCGGTGCTGGACTTGGTTGTGCTGGACTTGCTAGAGCTGGATCTGAAGGATGTGCTAGAGCCGGACCTGCTGGACATCATCACGATCTTGAGATCGGCAAGTGTACGACTACATCAACCACGAGTTCTTACTCGTTAACAAAACTCATTGTCTTCGAGGGTAAGTTCTCGATGGATGTATGTCCACCCGTTGCTCTATATCTAGTAGATAGATCCTGGCGTATAGTTGTCATCGTAGGAAATTTTTTGTTTTCTATGGTGCAAACCCAACAAGTGGAAGGTACATGGATGCAATGTCTAGATCCCCGGTGTGACCTTCTTCACATGCGTGCGATAACACTTAGTAGATTCCTGGACATGTAGGGGTAAAAGTCCCGCTGCGGTTATACCGGGGGCTAGAAGTCCTATAAGGTCCCAACCTTTGTTTTCCATGTAGATATGACCTAAACAAAGCTAAACCAACAAAAAAGCGCGTTGTCTAAACCTCGTACAAAGAAAGCTACAGGGGTAGACCCGCGGGCCCCACCGCCTAGGGTTTCGCTGGAAAAGGACCACCGGAGCTCCGGAATCCCACCGGAACTTGCACGTGGACCTAGTATATGTATCCAAGTGTGGTGGAAGGTCCATGGATGCAATGTCTAGATCCCCGGAGTGACCTTCTTCACATGCGTGCGATAACACTTAGTAGATTTTTGGACGTGTAGGGGTAATAGTCCCGCTGTGGGTATACCGGGGGGATAGGATGTGCTATAAGGGCCCAACCTTTGTTTTCCATGTAGATATGACCTAAACAAATCTAAACCAACAAAAAGCGTGTTGTCTAAACCTCGTACAAAGAAAGCTACAGGGGTAGACCCGTGGGCCCCACCGCCTAGGGTTTCGCTGGAAAAGGACCACCGGAGCTTCGGAATCCCACCAGAACTTGCACGTGGACCTAGTATATGTGTCCAAGTGTGGTGGAAGGTCCATGGATGCAATGTCTAGATCCCCGGTGTGACCTTCTTCACATGCGTGCGATAACACTTAGTAGATTCTTGGACGTGTAGGGGTAATAGTCCCGCTGCGGGTATACCGGGGGGATAGGATGTGCTATAAGGGCCCAACCTTTGTTTTCCATGTAGATATGACCTAAAAAAATCTAAACCAACAAAAATCGTGTTGTCTAAACCTCGTACAAAGAAAGCTACAGGGGTAGACCCGTGGGCCCCACCGCCTAGGGTTTCGCTGGAAAAGGACCACCGGAGCTCCGGAATCCCACCAGAACATGCACGTGGACCTAGTATATGTGTCCAAGTGTGGTGGAAGGTCCATGGATGCAATGTCTAGATCCCCGGAGTGACCTTCTTCACATGCGTGCGATAACACTTAGTAGATTCTTGGACGTGTAGGGGTAATAGTCCCGCTGCGGGTATACCGGGGGGATAGGATGTGCTATAAGGGCCCAACCTTTGTTTTCCATGTAGATATGACCTAAACAAATCTAAACCAACAAAAAGCGTGTTGTCTAAACCTCGTACAAAGAAAGCTACAGGGGTAGACCCGTGGGCCCCACCGCCTAGGGTTTCGCTGGAAAAGGACCACCGGAGCTCCGGAATCCCACCAGAACTTGCACGTGGACCTAGTATTTGTGTCCAAGTGTGGTGGAAGGTCCATGGATGCAATGTCTATATCCCCGGTGTGACCTTCTTCACATGTGTGCGATCACACTTAGTAGATTTCTGGACGTGTAGGGGTAACAGTACCGCTGCGGGCATACCAGGGGGCTAGCATGTGTTATAAGGTCCCAAACTTTGTTTGCCATGTACATATGACCTAAACCAAGCTAAACCAACAAAAAAGTGCGTAGTCTGAACCTCATACAAAGAAAGCTACAGGGGTAGACCCGCGGGCCCCACCACCTAGGGTTTCGTTGGAAAAGGACCGCTGGAGCTCCAGAATCCCACTTGAACTTGCAAGTGGACCTAGTATATGTGACCAAGTGTGGTGGAAGGTCCATGGATGCAATGTCTAGATCCCCTGTGTCACCTTCTTCACATGCGTGCGATAACACTTAGTAGATTTCTGGACGTGTAGGGGTAACAGTCCCGCTGCGGGTATACCGGGGGGCTAGCAAGTGCTATAAGGTCCCAACCTTTGTTTTCCATGTATATATGACCTAATAAAAATCTAAACCAACAAAAAAGCGCGTTGTCTGAACCTCTTACAAAGAAAGCAACAAGGGTAGACCCGCGGGCCCTACCGCCTAGGGTTTAGCTAGAAAAGGACTGCCGTAGCTCCGGAATCCCACTAGAACTTGCACGTGGACCTAGTATATGTGACCAAGTGTGGTGGAAGGTCCATGGATGAAATCTCTAGATCCCCTGTGTGACCTTCTTCACATGCGTGTGATAACGCTTAGTAGATTCCTGGACGTGTAGGGGTAACAGTACCGCTGCGGGTATACCGGGGGGCTACCAAGTGCTATAAGGTCCCAACCTTTGTTTTCCATGTATATATGACCTAATAAAAAGCTAAACCAACAAAAAATCGCATTGTCCGAACCATGTACAAAGAAAGCTACAGGGTTAGACCCGCGGGCCCTACCGCTTAGGGTTTAGCTAGAAAAGGACTGCCGGAGCTCCGGAATCCCACTGGAACTTGCACGGGGACCTAGTATATGTGCCCAAGTGTGGTGGAAGGTCCATGGATGCAATGTATAGATCCCAGATGTGACCTTTTTCACATTCGTGCGATAACACTTAGTAGATTCCTGGACGTTTAGGCGTAACAGTCCCGCTGTGGTTATACCGGGGGCTAGCATGTGCTATAAGGTCCCAACCATTGTTTTCCATGTATATATGACCTAAGAAAAAGCTAAACCAACAAAAAAGCATGTTGTCTGAACAGCATACAAAGAAAGCTATAGGGGTAGACATGCGTGCAATAACACTGAGTAGATTCCTGCACGTGTAGGGGTAACCGTACCGCTACGGTTATACCCGGGGCTAGCATGTCCTCTAAGGTCCCAACCTTTGTTTTCCATGTAAATATGACCTAAACAAAGCTAAACCAACAAAAAAGCACGTTGTCTAAACCTCGTACCAAGAAACCTACAAGGGTAGACCCGCGGGCCACACCGCCTAGGGCTTCGCTGGAAAAGTACCGCCGGTGCTCCGGAATCCCACTGGAACTTGTACGTGGACCTACTATATGTGTCCAAGTGTGGTGGAAGGTCCATGGATGCAATGTCTAGATCCTTGGTGTGACCTTCACATGCGTGCGATAACACTTAGTAGATTTCTGGACGTGTAGGGGTAAAAGTCCCGCTACGGGTATACCAGGGGGTAGCATGTGTTATAAGGTCCCAAACTTTGTTTTCCATGTAGAGATGACCTAAACAAAGATAAATCAACAAAAAAGTGTGTTGTCTGAACCTCGTACAAAGAAAGCTACAGGGGTAGACCCGCGGGCCCCATCGCCTAGGGTTTCGCTGGAAAAGGACCGCCGGAGCTCCGGAATCCCACTGGAACTTGCACGTGGACCTAGTATATGTGTCCAAGTGTGGTGGAAGGTCCATGGATGCAATGTCTAGATACCCGGTGTGACCTTCTTCACATGCGTCAGATAACACTTAGTAGATTCCTGGACGTGTAGGGGTAACAGTCGTGTTGCGGTTATACCGGGGGCTAGAAGTCCTATAAGGTCCCAACCTTTGTTTTCCATGTAGATATGACCTAAACAAAGCTAAACCAACAAAAAAGCGCGTTGTCTAAACCTCGTACAAAGAAAGCTACAGGGGTAGACCCGCGGGCCCCACCGCCTAGGGTTTCGCTGGAAAAGGACCACCGGAGCTCCGGAATCCCACCGGAACTTGCACGTGGACCTAGTATATGTATCCAAGTGTGGTGGAAGGTCCATGGATGCAATGTCTAGATCCCCGGAGTGACCTTCTTCACATGCGTGCGATAACACTTAGTAGATTTTTGGACGTGTAGGGGTAATAGTCCCGCTGTGGGTATACCGGGGGGATAGGATGTGCTATAAGGGCCCAACCTTTGTTTTCCATGTAGATATGACCTAAACAAATCTAAACCAACAAAAAGCGTGTTGTCTAAACCTCGTACAAAGAAAGCTACAGGGGTAGACCCGTGGGCCCCACCGCCTAGGGTTTCGCTGGAAAAGGACCACCGGAGCTTCGGAATCCCACCAGAACTTGCACGTGGACCTAGTATATGTGTCCAAGTGTGGTGGAAGGTCCATGGATGCAATGTCTAGATCCCCGGTGTGACCTTCTTCACATGCGTGCGATAACACTTAGTAGATTCTTGGACGTGTAGGGGTAATAGTCCCGCTGCGGGTATACCGGGGGGATAGGATGTGCTATAAGGGCCCAACCTTTGTTTTCCATGTAGATATGACCTAAAAAAATCTAAACCAACAAAAATCGTGTTGTCTAAACCTCGTACAAAGAAAGCTACAGGGGTAGACCCGTGGGCCCCACCGCCTAGGGTTTCGCTGGAAAAGGACCACCGGAGCTCCGGAATCCCACCAGAACATGCACGTGGACCTAGTATATGTGTCCAAGTGTGGTGGAAGGTCCATGGATGCAATGTCTAGATCCCCGGAGTGACCTTCTTCACATGCGTGCGATAACACTTAGTAGATTCTTGGACGTGTAGGGGTAATAGTCCCGCTGTGGGTATACCGGGGGGATAGGATGTGCTATAAGGGCCCAACCTTTGTTTTCCATGTAGATATGACCTAAACAAATCTAAACCAACAAAAAGCGTGTTGTCTAAACCTCGTACAAAGAAAGCTACAGGGGTAGACCCGTGGGCCCCACCGCCTAGGGTTTCGCTGGAAAAGGACCACCGGAGCTCCGGAATCCCACCAGAACTTGCACGTGGACCTAGTATTTGTGTCCAAGTGTGGTGGAAGGTCCATGGATGCAATGTCTATATCCCCGGTGTGACCTTCTTCACATGTGTGCGATCACACTTAGTAGATTTCTGGACGTGTAGGGGTAACAGTACCGCTGCGGGCATACCAGGGGGCTAGCATGTGTTATAAGGTCCCAAACTTTGTTTGCCATGTACATATGACCTAAACCAAGCTAAACCAACAAAAAAGTGCGTAGTCTGAACCTCATACAAAGAAAGCTACAGGGGTAGACCTGCGGGCCCCACCACCTAGGGTTTCGTTGGAAAAGGACCGCTGGAGCTCCAGAATCCCACTTGAACTTGCAAGTGGACCTAGTATATGTGACCAAGTGTGGTGGAAGGTCCATGGATGCAATGTCTAGATCCCCTGTGTCACCTTCTTCACATGCGTGCGATAACACTTAGTAGATTTCTGGACGTGTAGGGGTAACAGTCCCGCTGCGGGTATACCGGGGGGCTAGCAAGTGCTATAAGGTCCCAACCTTTGTTTTCCATGTATATATGACCTAATAAAAATCTAAACCAACAAAAAAGCGCGTTGTCTGAACCTCTTACAAAGAAAGCAACAAGGGTAGACCCGCGGGCCCTACCGCCTAGGGTTTAGCTAGAAAAGGACTGCCGTAGCTCCGGAATCCCACTAGAACTTGCACGTGGACCTAGTATATGTGACCAAGTGTGGTGGAAGGTCCATGGATGAAATCTCTAGATCCCCTGTGTGACCTTCTTCACATGCGTGTGATAACGCTTAGTAGATTCCTGGACGTGTAGGGGTAACAGTCCCGCTGCGGGTATACCGGGGGGGCTACCAAGTGCTATAAGGTCCCAACCTTTGTTTTCCATGTATATATGACCTAATAAAAAGCTAAACCAACAAAAAATCGCATTGTCCGAACCATGTACAAAGAAAGCTACAGGGTTAGACCCGCGGGCCCTACCGCTTAGGGTTTAGCTAGAAAAGGACTGCCGGAGCTCCGGAATCCCACTGGAACTTGCACGGGGACCTAGTATATGTGCCCAAGGGTGGTGGAAGGTCCATGGATGCAATGTATAGATCCCAGATGTGACCTTTTTCACATTCGTTCGATAACACTTAGTAGATTCCTGGACGTTTAGGCGTAACAGTCCCGCTGTGGTTATACCGGGGGCTAGCATGTGCTATAAGGTCCCAACCATTGTTTTCCATGTATATATGACCTAAGAAAAAGCTAAACCAACAAATAAGCATGTTGTCTGAACATCATACAAAGAAAGCTATAGGGGTAGACATGCGTGCAATAACACTGAGTAGATTCCTGCACGTGTAGGGGTAACCGTACCGCTACGGTTATACCCGGGGCTAGCATGTCCTCTAAGGTCCCAACCTTTGTTTTCCATGTAAATATGACCTAAACAAAGCTAAACCAACAAAAAAGCACGTTGTCTAAACCTCGTACCAAGAAACCTACAGGTGTAGACCCGCGGGCCACACCGCCTAGGGCTTCGCTGGAAAAGGACCGCCGGTGCTCCGGAATCCCACTAGAACTTGTACGTGGACCTACTATATGTGTCCAAGTGTGGTGGAAGGTCCATGGATGCAATGTCTAGATCCTTGGTGTGACCTTCACATGCGTGCGATAACACTTAGTAGATTTCTGGACGTGTAGGGGTAAAAGTCCCGCTACGGGTATACCAGGGGGTAGCATGTGTTATAAGGTCCCAAACTTTGTTTTCCATGTAGAGATGACCTAAACAAAGATAAATCAACAAAAAAGTGTGTTGTCTGAACCTCGTACAAAGAAAGCTACAGGGGTAGACCCGCGGGCCCCATCGCCTAGGGTTTCGCTGGAAAAGGACCGCCGGAGCTCCGGAATCCCACTGGAACTTGCACGTGGACCTAGTATATGTGTCCAAGTGTGGTGGAAGGTCCATGGATGCAATGTCTAGATACCCGGTGTGACCTTCTTCACATGCGTGAGATAACACTTAGTAGATTCCTGGACGTGTAGGGGTAACAGTCCCGTTGCGGTTATACCGGGGGCTAGAAGTCCTATAAGGTCCCAACCTTTGTTTTCCATGTAGATATGACCTAAACAAAGCTAAACCAACAAAAAAAGCGTGTTGTCTAAACCTCGTACAAAGAAAGCTACAGGGGTAGACCCGCGGGCCCCACCGCCTAGGGTTTCGCTGGAAAAGGACCGCCGAAGCTCCAGAATCCCACTGGAACTTGCACGTGGACCTAGTATATGTGTCCAAGTGTGGTGGAAGGTCCATGGATGCAGTGTCTAGATCCCCGGTGTGACCTTCTTCACATGCGTGCGATAACACTTAGTAGATTTCTGGATGTGTAGGGGTAACAGTCCCGCTGCGGGTATACGAGGGGGATAGCATGTGTTATAAGGTCCCAAACTATGTTTGCCATGTAGATATGACCTAAAAAAGATAAACCAACTAAAAAGTGTGTTGTCTGAACCTCGTCCAAAGAAAGCTACAGGGGTAGACCCGCGGGCCCCACCGCCTAGGGTTTCTCTGGAAAAGGACCAACGGAGCTCCGGAATGCCACTAGAACTTGCACGTGGACCTAGTATATGTGTCCAAGTGTGGTGGAAGGTCCATGGATGCAATGTCTTGATCCCCGGTGTGACCTTCTTCACATGCGTGCGATAACACTTAGTAGATTCTTGGACGTGTAGGGGTAATAGTCCCGCTGTGGGTATACCGGGGGGATAGGATGTGCTATAAGGGCCCAGCCTTTGTTTTCCATGTAGATATGACCTAAACAAATCTAAACCAACAAAAAGCGTGTTGTCTAAACCTCGTACAAAGAAAGCTACAGGGGTAGACCCGTGGGCCCCACCGCCTAGGGTTTCGCTGGAAAAGGACCACCGGAGCTTCGGAATCCCACCAGAACTTGCACGTGGACCTAGTATATGTGTCCAAGTGTGGTGGAAGCTCCATGGATGCAATGTCTAGATCCCCGGTGTGACCTTCTTCACATGCGTGCGATAACACTTAGTAGATTCTTGGACGTGTAGGGGTAATAGTCCCGCTGCGGGTATACCGGGGGGCTAGCAAGTGCTATAAGGTCCCAACCTTTGTTTTCCATGTATATATGACCTAATAAAAATGTAAACCAACAAAAAAGCGCGTTGTCTGAACCTCTTACAAAGAAAGCAACAAGGGTAGACCCGCGGGCCCTACCGCCTAGGGTTTAGCTAGAAAAGGACTGCCGTAGCTCCGGAATCCCACTAGAACTTGCACGTGGACCTAGTATATGTGACCAAGTGTGGTGGAAGGTCCATGGATGAAATCTCTAGATCCCCTGTGTGACCTTCTTCACATGCGTGTGATAACGCTTAGTAGATTCCTGGACGTGTAGGGGTAACAGTCCCGCTGCGGGTATACCGGGGGGCTACCAAGTGCTATAAGGTCCCAACCTTTGTTTTCCATATATATATGACCTAATAAAAAGCTAAACCAACAAAAAATCGCATTGTCCGAACCATGTACAAAGAAAGCTACAGGGTTAGACCCGCGGGCCCTACCGCTTAGGGTTTAGCTAGAAAAGGACTGCCGGAGCTCCGGAATCCCACTGGAACTTGCACGGGGACCTAGTATATGTGCCCAAGTGTGGTGGAAGGTCCATGGATGCAATGTATAGATCCCAGATGTGACCTTTTTCACATTCGTGTGATAACACTTAGTAGATTCCTGGACGTTTAGGCGTAACAGTCCCGCTGTGGTTATACCGGGGGCTAGCATGTGCTATAAGGTCCCAACCATTGTTTTCCATGTATATATGACCTAAGAAAAAGCTAAACCAACAAAAAAGCATGTTGTCTGAACATCATACAAAGAAAGCTATAAGGGTAGACATGCGTGCAATAACACTGAGTAGATTCCTGCACGTGTAGGGGTAACCGTACCGCTACGGTTATACCCGGGGCTAGCATGTCCTCTAAGGTCCCAACCTTTGTTTTCCATGTAAATATGACCTAAACAAAGCTAAACCAACAAAAAAGCACGTTGTCTAAACCTCGTACCAAGAAACCTACAGGTGTAGACCCGCGGGCCACACCGCCTAGGGCTTCGCTGGAAAAGGACCGCCGGTGCTCCGGAATCCCACTGGAACTTGTACGTGGACCTACTATATGTGTCCAAGTGTGGTGGAAGGTCCATGGATGCAATGTCTAGATCCTTGGTGTGACCTTCACATGCGTGCGATAACACTTAGTAGATTTCTGGACGTGTAGGGGTAAAAGTCCCGCTACGGGTATACCAGGGGGTAGCATGTGTTATAAGGTCCCAAACTTTGTTTTCCATGTAGAGATGACCTAAACAAATATAAATCAACAAAAAAGTGTGTTGTCTGAACCTCGTACAAAGAAAGCTACAGGGGTAGACCCGCGGGCCCCATCGCCTAGGGTTTCGCTGGAAAAGGACCGTCGGAGCTCCAGAATCCCACTGGAACTTGCACGTGGACCTAGTATATGTGTCCAAGTGTGGTGGAAGGTCCATGGATGCAATGTCTAGATACCCGGTGTGACCTTCTTCACATGCGTGAGATAACACTTAGTAGATTCCTGGACGTGTAGGGGTAACAGTCCCGTTGCGGTTATACCGGGGGCTAGAAGTCCTATAAGGTCCCAACCTTTGTTTTCCATGTAGATATGACCTAAACAAAGCTAAACCAACAAAAAAGCGTGTTGTCTAAACCTCGTACAAAGAAAGCTACAGGGGTAGACCCGCGGGCCCCACCGCCTAGGGTTTCGCTGGAAAAGGACCGCCGAAGCTCCAGAATCCCACTGGAACTTGCACGTGGACCTAGTATATGTGTCCAAGTGTGGTGGAAGGTCCATGGATGCAGTGTCTAGATCCCCGGTGTGACCTTCTTCACATGCGTGCGATAACACTTAGTAGATTTCTGGATGTGTAGGGGTAACAGTCCCGCTGCGGGTATACGAGGGGGATAGCATGTGTTATAAGGTCCCAAACTATGTTTGCCATGTAGATATGACCTAAAAAAAGATAAACCAACTAAAAAGTGTGTTGTCTGAACCTCGTCCAAAGAAAGCTACAGGGGTAGACCCGCGGGCCCCACCGCCTAGGGTTTCTCTGGAAAAGGACCAACGGAGCTCCGGAATGCCACTAGAACTTGCACGTGGACCTAGTATATGTGTCCAAGTGTGGTGGAAGGTCCATGGATGCAATGTCTTGATCCCCGGTGTGACCTTCTTCACATGCGTGCGATAACACTTAGTAGATTCTTGGACGTGTAGGGGTAATAGTCCCGCTGTGGGTATACCGGGGGGATAGGATGTGCTATAAGGGCCCAACCTTTGTTTTCCATGTAGATATGACCTAAACAAATCTAAACCAACAAAAAGCGTGTTGTCTAAACCTCGTACAAAGAAAGCTACAGGGGTAGACCCGTGGGCCCCACCGCCTAGGGTTTCGCTGGAAAAGGACCACCGGAGCTTCGGAATCCCACCAGAACTTGCACGTGGACCTAGTATATGTGTCCAAGTGTGGTGGAAGGTCCATGGATGCAATGTCTAGATCCCCGGTGTGACCTTCTTCACATGCGTGCGATAACACTTAGTAGATTCTTGGACGTGTAGGGGTAATAGTCCCGATGCGGGTATACCGGGGGGATAGGATGTGCTATAAGGGCCCAACCTTTGTTTTCCATGTAGATATGACCTAAACAAATCTAAACCAACAAAAAGCGTGTTGTCTAAACCTCGTACAAAGAAAGCTACAGGGGTAGACCCGTGGGCCCCACCGCCTAGGGTTTCGCTGGAAAAGGACCACCGGAGCTCCGGAATCCCACCAGAACATGCACGTGGACCTAGTATATGTGTCCAAGTGTGGTGGAAGGTCCATGGATGCAATGTCTAGATCCCCGGAGTGACCTTCTTCACATGCGTGCGATAACACTTAGTAGATTCTTGGACGTGTAGGAGTAATAGTCCCGCTGCGGGTATACCGGGGGGATAGGATGTGCTATAAGGGCCCAACCTTTGTTTTCCATGTAGATATGACCTAAAAAAATCTAAACCAACAAAAAGCGTGTTGTCTAAACCTCGTACAAAGAAAGCTACAGGGGTAGACCCGTGGGCCCCACCGCCTAGGGTTTCGCTAGAAAAGGACCACCGGAGCTCCGGAATCCCACCAGAACTTGCACGTGGACCTAGTATTTGTGTCCAAGTGTGGTGGAAGGTCCATGGATGCAATGTCTATATCCCCGGTGTGACCTTCTTCACATGCGTGCGATCACACTTAGTAGATTTCTGGACGTGTAGGGGTAACAGTACCGCTGCGGGCATACCAGGGGGCTAGCATGTGTTATAAGGTCCCAAACTTTGTTTGCCATGTACATATGACCTAAACCAAGCTAAACCAACAAAAAAGTGCGTAGTCTGAACCTCATACAAAGAAAGCTACAGGGGTAGACCCGCGGGCCCCACCACCTAGGGTTTCGTTGGAAAAGGACCGCTGGAGCTCCAGAATCCCACTTGAACTTGCAAGTGGACCTAGTATATGTGACCAAGTGTGGTGGAAGGTCCATGGATGCAATGTCTAGATCCCCTGTGTCACCTTCTTCACATGCGTGCGATAACACTTAGTAGATTTCTGGACGTGTAGGGGTAACAGTCCCGCTGCGGGTATACCGGGGGGCTAGCAAGTGCTATAAGGTCCCAACCTTTGTTTTCCATGTATATATGACCTAATAAAAATCTAAACCAACAAAAAAGCGCGTTGTCTGAACCTCTTACAAAGAAAGCAACAAGGGTAGACCCGCGGGCCCTACCGCCTAGGGTTTAGCTAGAAAAGGACTGCCGTAGCTCCGGAATCCCACTAGAACTTGCACGTGGACCTAGTATATGTGACCAAGTGTGGTGGAAGGTCCATGGATGAAATCTCTAGATCCCCTGTGTGACCTTCTTCACATGCGTGTGATAACGCTTAGTAGATTCCTGGACGTGTAGGGGTAACAGTCCCGCTGCGGGTATACCGGGGGGCTACCAAGTGCTATAAGGTCCCAACCTTTGTTTTCCATGTATATATGACCTAATAAAAAGCTAAACCAACAAAAAATCGCATTGTCCGAACCATGTACAAAGAAAGCTACAGGGTTAGACCCGCGGGCCCTACCGCTTAGGGTTTCGCTGGAAAAGGACTGCCGGAGCTCCGGAATCCCACCAGAACATGCACGTGGACCTAGTATATGTGTCCAAGTGTGGTGGAAGGTCCATGGATGCAATGTCTAGATCCCCGGAGTGACCTTCTTCACATGCGTGCGATAACACTTAGTAGATTCTTGGACGTGTAGGGGTAATAGTCCCGCTGCGGGTATACCGGGGGGATAGGATGTGCTATAAGGGCCCAACCTTTGTTTTCCATGTAGATATGACCTAAACAAATCTAAACCAACAAAAAGCGTGTTGTCTAAACCTCGTACAAAGAAAGCTACAGGGGTAGACCCGTGGGCCCCACCGCCTAGGGTTTCGCTGGAAAAGGACCACCGGAGCTCCGGAATCCCACCAGAACTTGCACGTGGACCTAGTATTTGTGTCCAAGTGTGGTGGAAGGTCCATGGATGCAATGTCTATATCCCCGGTGTGACCTTCTTCACATGCGTGCGATCACACTTAGTAGATTTCTGGACGTGTAGGGGTAACAGTACCGCTGCGGGCATACCAGGGGGCTAGCATGTGTTATAAGGTCCCAAACTTTGTTTGCCATGTACATATGACCTAAACCAAGCTAAACCAACAAAAAAGTGCGTAGTCTGAACCTCATACAAAGAAAGCTACAGGGGTAGACCCGCGGGCCCCACCACCTAGGGTTTCGTTGGAAAAGGACCGCTGGAGCTCCAGAATCCCACTTGAACTTGCAAGTGGACCTAGTATATGTGACCAAGTGTGGTGGAAGGTCCATGGATGCAATGTCTAGATCCCCTGTGTCACCTTCTTCACATGGGTGCGATAACACTTAGTAGATTTCTGGACGTGTAGGGGTAACAGTCCCGCTGCGGGTATACCGGGGGGCTAGCAAGTGCTATAAGGTTCCAACCTTTGTTTTCCATGTATATATGACCTAATAAAAATCTAAACCAACAAAAAAGCGCGTTGTCTGAACCTCTTACAAAGAAAGCAACAAGGGTAGACCCGCGGGCCCTACCGCCTAGGGTTTAGCTAGAAAAGGACTGCCGTAGCTCCGGAATCCCACTAGAACTTGCACGTGGACCTAGTATATGTGACCAAGTGTGGTGGAAGGTCCATGGATGAAATCTCTAGATCCCCTGTGTGACCTTCTTCACATGTGTGTGATAACGCTTAGTAGATTCCTGGACGTGTAGGGGTAACAGTCCCGCTGCGGGTATACCGGGGGGCAACCAAGTGCTATAAGGTCCCAACCTTTGTTTTCCATGTATATATGACCTAATAAAAAGCTAAACCAACAAAAAATCGCATTCTCCGAACCATGTACAAAGAAAGCTACAGGGTTAGACCCGCGGGCCCTACCGCTTAGGGTTTAGCTAGAAAAGGACTGCCGGAGCTCCGGAATCCCACCAGAACATGCACGTGGACCTAGTATATGTGTCCAAGTGTGGTGGAAGGTCCATGGATGCAATGTCTAGATCCCCGGAGTGACCTTCTTCACATGCGTGCGATAACACTTAGTAGATTCTTGGACGTGTAGGGGTAATAGTCCCGCTGCGGGTATACCGGGGGGATAGGATGTGCTATAAGGGCCCAACCTTTGTTTTCCATGTAGATATGACCTAAACAAATCTAAACCAACAAAAAGCGTGTTGTCTAAACCTCGTACAAAGAAAGCTACAGGGGTAGACCCGTGGGCCCCACCGCCTAGGGTTTCGCTGGAAAAGGACCACCGGAGCTCCGGAATCCCACCAGAACTTGCACGTGGACCTAGTATTTGTGTCCAAGTGTGGTGGAAGGTCCATGGATGCAATGTCTATATCCCCGGTGTGACCTTCTTCACATGCGTGCGATCACACTTAGTAGATTTCTGGACGTGTAGGGGTAACAGTACCGCTGCGGGCATACCAGGGGGCTAGCATGTGTTATAAGGTCCCAAACTTTGTTTGCCATGTACATATGACCTAAACCAAGCTAAACCAACAAAAAAGTGCGTAGTCTGAACCTCATACAAAGAAAGCTACAGGGGTAGACCCGCGGGCCCCACCACCTAGGGTTTCGTTGGAAAAGGACCGCTGGAGCTCCAGAATCCCAGTGGAACTTGCAAGTGGACCTAGTATATGTGATCAAGTGTGGTGGAAGGTCCATGGATGCAATGTCTAGATCCCCTGTGTCACCTTCTTCACATGCGTGCGATAACACTTAGTAGATTTCTGGACTTGTAGGGGTAACAGTCCCGCTGCGGGTATACCGGGGGGCTAGCAAGTGCTATAAGGTCCCAACCTTTGTTTTCCATGTATATATGACCTAATAAAAAGCTAAACCAACAAAAAAGCGCGTTGTCTGAACCTCTTACAAAGAAAGCAACAAGGGTAGACCCGCGGGCCCTACCGCCTAGGGTTTAGCTAGAAAAGGACTGCCGTAGCTCCGGAATCCCACTAGAACTTGCACGTGGACCTAGTATATGTGACCAAGTGTGGTGGAAGGTCCATGGATGAAATCTCTAGATCCCCTGTGTGACCTTCTTCA
Source organism: Avena eriantha (assembly GCA_910589775.1). Taxonomy (NCBI): domain Eukaryota; kingdom Viridiplantae; phylum Streptophyta; class Magnoliopsida; order Poales; family Poaceae; genus Avena; species Avena eriantha. The sequence continues at coordinate 128,403 of CAJUXJ010001255.1, forward strand.
CATGCGTGTGATAACGCTTAGTAGATTCCTGGACGTGTAGGGGTAACAGTCCCGCTGCGGGTATACCGGGGGGCTACCAAGTGCTATAAGGTCCCAACCTTTGTTTTCCATGTATATATGACCTAATAAAAAGCTAAACCAACAAAAAATCGCATTGTCCGAACCATGTACAAAGAAAGCTACAGGGTTAGACCCGCGGGCCCTACCGCTTAGGGTTTAGCTAGAAAAGGACTGCCGGAGCTCCGGAATCCCACTGGAACTTGCACGGGGACCTAGTATATGTTCCCAAGTGTGGTGGAAGGTCCATGGATGCAATGTATAGATCCCAGATGTGACCTTTTTCACATTCGTGCGATAACACTTAGTAGATTCCTGGACGTTTAGGCGTAACAGTCCCGCTGTGGTTATACCGGGGGCTAGCATGTGCTATAAGGTCCCAACCATTGTTTTCCATGTATATATGACCTAAGAAAAAGCTAAACCAACAAAAAAGCATGTTGTCTGAACATCATACAAAGAAAGCTATAGGGGTAGACATGCGTGCAATAACACTGAGTAGATTCCTGCACGTGTAGGGGTAACCGTACCGCTACGGTTATACCCGGGGCTAGCATGTCCTCTAAGGTCCCAACCTTTGTTTTCCATGTAAATATGACCTAAACAAATCTAAACCAACAAAAAAGCACGTTGTCTAAACCTCGTACCAAGAAACCTACAGGGGTAGACCCGCGGGCCACACCGCCTAGGGTTTCGCTGGAAAAGGACCGCCGGTGCTCCGGAATCCCACTGGAACTTGTACGTGGACCTACTATATGTGTCCAAGTGTGGTGTAAGGTCCATGGATGCAATGTCTAGATCCTTGGTGTGACCTTCACATGCGTGCGATAACACTTAGTAGATTTCTGGACGTGTAGGGGTAAAAGTCCCGCTACGGGTATACCAGGGGGTAGCATGTGTTATAAGGTCCCAAACTTTGTTTTCCATGTAGAGATGACCTAAACAAAGATAAATCAACAAAAAAGTGTGTTGTCTGAACCTCGTACAAAGAAAGCTACAGGGGTAGACCCGCGGGCCCCATCGCCTAGGGTTTCGCTGGAAAAGGACCGCCGGAGCTCCGGAATCCCACTGGAACTTGCACGTGGACCTAGTATATGTGTCCAAGTGTGGTGGAAGGTCCATGGATGCAATGTCTAGATACCCGGTGTGACCTTCTTCACATGCGTGAGATAACACTTAGTAGATTCCTGGACGTGTAGGGGTAACAGTCCCGTTGCGGTTATACCGGGGGCTAGAAGTCCTATAAGGTCCCAACCTTTGTTTTCCATGTAGATATGAGCTAAACAAAGCTAAACCAACAAAAAAGCGTGTTGTCTAAACCTTGTACAAAGAAAGCTACAGGGGTAGACCCGCGGGCCCCACCGCCTAGGGTTTCGCTGGAAAAGGACCGCCGAAGCTCCAGAATCCCACTGGAACTTGCACGTGGACCTAGTATATGTGTCCAAGTGTGGTGGAAGGTCCATGGATGCAGTGTCTAGATCCCCGGTTGTGACCTTCTTCACATGCGTGCGATAACACTTAGTAGATTTCTAGACATGTAGGGGCAACAGTCCCGCTGCGGGTATACCAGGGGGATAGCATGTGTTATAAGGTCCCAAACTATGTTTGCCATGTAGATATGACCTAAAAAAGATAAACCAACTAAAAAGTGTGTTGTCTGAACCTCGTCCAAAGAAAGCTACAGGGGTAGACCCGCGGGCCCCACCGACTAGGGTTTCTCTGGAAAAGGACCAACGGAGCTCCGGAATGCCACTAGAACTTGCACGTGGACCTAGTATATGTGTCCAAGTGTGGTGGAAGGTCCATGGATGCAATGTCTTGATCCCCGGTGTGACCTTCTTCACATGCGTGTGATAACACTTAGTAGATTCCTGGACGTGTAGGGGTAACATTCCCGTTGCAGTTATTCCGGGGGGCTAGCATATGCTATAAGGTCCCAACCTTTGTTTTCCATGTATATATGACCTAAACAAAGCTAAACCAACAAAAAAGCACCTTGTCTAACCCTCGTACAAACAAAGCTACAGGGGTAGACCCGCGGGCCCTACCGCCTAGGTTTTCACTAGAAAAGGACCGCTGGAGCTCCGGAATCCCAGTGGAACTTGCAGGTTGACATAGTATATGTGTCCAAGTGTGGTGGAAGGTCCATGGATGCAATGTCTAGATCCCAGTGTGACCTTCTTCACATGCGTGCGAAACACTTAGTAGATTTCTGGACGTGTAGGGGTAACAGTCCCGCTGCCGGGTATACCAGGGGGTAGCATATGTTATAAGGTACCATACTTTGTTTTCCATGTAGATATGACCTAAACAAAGCTAAACCAACAAAAAAGTGCATTGTTTGAACCTCGTACAAAGAAAGCTACAGGGGTAGACCCGCGGGCCCCATCGCCTAGGGTTTCGGTGGAAAAGGACCGCCGGAGCTCCGGAATCCCACTGGAACTTGCACGTGGACCTAGTATATGTGTCCAAGTGTGGTGGAATGTCCATGGATGCAATGTCTAGATCCCCGGTGTGACCTTCTTCACATGTGTGCGATAACACTTAGTAGATTCCTGGACATGTAGGGGTAATAGTCCCGTTGCGGTTATACCGGGGCTAGCATGTGCTATAAGGTCCCAAACTTTGTTTTCCATGTATATATGACCTAACCAAAGCTAAACCAACAAAAAAGCACGTTTCTGAACCTCATACAAAGAAAGCTATAGGGGTAGACATGTGTGCGATAACACTTAGTAGATTCCTGGATGAGTAGGGGTAACAGTCCCGCTGTGGGTATACCGGGGGGCTAGCATGTGCTATAAGGTTCCAAACTTTGTTTTCCATGTATATATGACCTAATAAAAACTAAACCAACAAAGAAGCGCATTGGCGGAACCTCGTACTAAGAAAGCTAGATGGGTAGACCCGCGGGCCCCACCGCCTACGGTTTCGCTGGAAAAGGACCACCGGAGCTCCGGAATCCCACTAGAACTTGCACATGGACCTAGTATATGTGTCCAAGGTGGTTAAGGTCCATGGATGCAATGTCTAGATCCCCGCTGTGATCTTCTTCACATGCGTGCGATAACACTTAGTAGATTCCTGGACGTGTAGGGTAACAGTCCCTCTGCGG
>CAJUXJ010001256.1:0-29137 GCA_910589775.1 Avena eriantha
CCAACTTTGCTCTCCATGTACATATGTCCTAAACAAACTAAAATAATTAGAAAGGTCCACATGGCTACCCTCGTACGGAGATAGCTATAGGGGTAGACGATCCGGGGCCCCCGGTCTTGGGTTTCACTGGAGGAAGACCACCGGAGCGTCGGAATCACATGAAAACTTGCATGTGACCCTAGAACATGTGTGTGAGATTGGGAAAGGTTGGTAGGTGCCATGCGTAGGCCCCAGGTGTGACCCTCCTTCCCGGATATGCGTTAACGGTTGGTAAAATCCTAGATCCTTACGTGGAAACTCCCACCACGGGACAACTAGGGCCTAGGATGTGTCAGAGTGGGCCCGACCTTTCTCTCCATGTACATATGTCATAAACAACCCTAATAAAGTAGAAAGGTCCACATGGCTACCCTCGTACGAAGATTCCTATAGGGGTAGCCGATCCGGGGCCGTCGGTCTAGGGTTTCACCGGGGCAAGCCCACTGGAGCGTCGGAATCACACAAAAACTTGCGTGTGACCCTAGCACATGTGTGTGAGAGTGGTTGCAAGGTTGGTAGGTATCAAGAGTAGGCCCCCAGATGTGACCCCCTTCCCGGCGCATGCGTTAACGCTTGGTAATATCCTGGATCTATACGTGGAAACTCCTGCCACGGGACAATCTGGGCCTAGAATGTGGCAAAGTGGGCCCAACCTTTGCTATCCATGTACATATGTCCTAAAAAAACCAATATAAGCACAAAGGTCCACCGGGCTATCCTCATACGGAGATTGCTATAGGGGTAGACGATACGGGGCCCCGGTCTAGGGTTTCGCCGGAGGAAGACCACCAGAGCGTCGGAATCACATGAAAACTTGAATGTGCCCCTAGCACATGTGTGTGAGAGTGGTGCAAGGTTGGTAGGTGCCATGTGTAGGCCCCAGGTGTGACCCCCTTCCCGGACATGCGTTAACGCTTGGTATAATCCTGGATCTGTACGTGGAAACTCCCGTCGCTGGACAACTACGGCCTAGAATGTGGCAAAGTGGGCCCAACCCTCGTACGAAGATTTCTATAGAGGTAGACGTTCCGGGGCCCCCGGTCTAGGGTTTCGCCGCAGGAAGACTACCGAAGCATCGGAATCACATGAAAACTTGCATGTGCCCCTAGCACATGTGTGTGAGAGTGTATAAAGGTTTGTAGGTGCCATGCGTAGGCCCCATGTGTAACACCCCTTCCCGGACATGCGTTAATGCTTGGTAAAATCCTGGATCTGTCCGTGGAATCTACCGCCGCGGGATAACCGGGGCCTAGAATGTGGCAAAGTGGGCCCAACCTTTTCTCTCCATGTACATATGTCCTAAAAAACCAAAACAAGTAGAAAGGTCTACCGAGCTACCCTCGTACGGAGAATGCTATAGTGGTAGACGATCCGGGGGCCCTGGTCTAGGGTTTCACCGGAGGAAGACCACCGGAGCAACGGAATCACATGAAAACTTTCATGTGGTCCTAGCACATGTGTGTGAGAGTGGTGAAAGGTTGGTAGGTTCCATACGTAAGCCCCAGGAGTGACAACCCTTCCCGGACATGCGTTTACGCTTGGTAAAATCCTAGATCTATACGTGGAAACTCCCGCCGCGGGACAACATGGGCCTAGAATATGCCAAAGTGGGCCCAACCTTTGCTCTCCATGTACATAAGTCCTAAACAAACCAAAACAAGTAGAAAGGTCCACCGGGCTACCCTCGTACGGAGATTGCTATAGGGTAGACGATCCAGGGCCCCCGGTCTAGGGTTTCGCCGAAGGAAGACCACCGGAGCGTCGGAATCACATGAAAACTTTCATGTGCCCCTAGCACATGTGTGTAAGAGTGGTGAAAGGTTGGTAGGTGCTAGGAGTAGGCCCCAAGTTTGACACCCCTTCCCGGACATGCGTTAACGCTTGGAAAAATCCTAGATCTGTACGTGGAAACTCCCGCCGTGGGACAACCGGGGTCTATAATGTGGAAAAGTAGGCCAAACCCTTTTTCTCCATGTACATATGTCCTGAAAAGACCAAAACAAGTAGAAAGGTCCACCGGGCTACCCTCGTACGGAGATTTCTATAGGGGTAGACGATCCAGGGGCCTCGGTCTAGGGTTTCGCTGGAGGAAGACCACCGGAGCGTCGGAATCACATGAAAACTTGCATGTGCCCCAAGCACATGTGTGTGAGAGTGGTGAAGGGTTGGTAAGTTCCATGCGTAGGCCCCATTCCCGGACATGCGTTACAGCTTGGTAAAATTCTGGATCTGTACGTGGAAACTCCCGCTGCGGGACAACTGAGGCCTAGAATGTGGCAAAGTGGGCCCAAACTTTACTATACATGTACATATGTCCTAAACAAACGAAAACAAGTAGAAAGGTCCACCGGGCTACCCTTGTACGGAGATTGCTATAGGGGTAGACGATACGGGGCCCCTAGTCTAGGGTTTCGCCGGAGGAATACCACCGGAGCGCCGGAATCACATGAAAACTTGAATGTGCCCCTAGCACATGTGTGTGAGAGTGGTGCAAGGTTGGTAGCTGCCATGCGTAGGCCCCAGGTGTGACCCCCTTCCCGGACATGCGTTAACGCTTGGTAAAATCCTGGATCTGTATGTGGAAACTCCTGCCGCGGGACAACCAAAGCCTAGAATGTGGCAAAGTGGGCCCAACCTTTGCTACAATGTACATATGTCCTAAACAAACAAAAATAACCATAATGGTCTACCGGGCTACCCTCGTACGGAGATTTCTATAGGGGTAGACAATCTGGGGCCCCTGGTCTAGGGTTTCGCCGCAGGAAGACCACCGGAGCGTCGGAATCTAATGAAAAATTGCATGTGACCCTAGCACGTGTGTGTGAGAGTGGTGCAAGGTTGGTAGGTGCCATGCATATGCCCCAGGTGTGACCCCCTTTCGGGACATGCGTTAACGCTTGGTAAAATCCTGGATCTCTATACGTGGAAACTCCCGCCACGGGACTACCGGGGACTAGAATGTAGCAATGTGCGCCCAACCTTTGCTATCCATGTACATATGTCCTAATCAAACCAAAAAAAGTAGAAAGGTCCACCGGGTTACCCTCGTACGGAGATTGCTATAGGGGTAGACGATCCGGGGCCCCCGGTCTAGGGTTTCGCCGGAGGAAGACCACCGGAGCAACGGAATCACATGAAAACTTGCATGTGCCCCAAGCACATGTGTGTGAGAGTGGTGAATGGTTGGTAGGTTCCATGCGTAGGCCCCATTCCCGGATATGCATTAACGCTTGGTAAAATCCTGGATCTGTACGTGGAAACTCCCGCCGTGGGACTACCGGGGACTAGAATGTAGCAATGTGCGCCCAACCTTTGCTATCCATGTACATATGTCCTAATCAAACCAAAACAAGTAGAAAGGTCCACCGGGTTACCCTCGTACGGAGATTGCTATAGGGGTAGACGATCCGGGGCCCCCGGTCTAGGGTTTCGCCGGAGGAAGACCACCGGAGCAACGGAATCACATGAAAACTTGCATGTGCCCCAAGCACATGTGTGTGAGAGTGGTGAATGGTTGGTAGGTTCCATGCGTAGGCCCCATTCCCGGATATGCATTAACGCTTGGTAAAATCCTGGATCTGTACGTGGAAACTCCCGCTGTGGGACAACCGGGGCCTAGAATGTGGCAAAGTGGGCCCAAACTTTACTATACATGTACATATGTCCTAAAAAAACAAAAACAAGTAGAAAGGTCCACCGGGCTACCTCGTATGGAGATTTCTATAGGGGTAGCCAATACGGGGCCCCCGGTCTAGGGTTTCGCCGGAGGAATACCACCGGAGCGTCGGAATCACATGAAAACTTACGTGTGCCTCTAGCACATGTGTGTGAGAGTGGTGCAAGGTTTGTAGGTGCCATGCGTAGGTCCCAGGTGTGACCCCCCTTCCCGGACATGCGTTAACGCTAGGTCAAATCTTGGATCTATATGTGGAAACTCCCGCCGTGCGTGGGACAACCAAAGCCTGGAATGTGACAAAGTGGGCCCAACCTTTTCTGCAATGTACATATGTCCGAAGCAAACCAAAACAAGTATAAAGGTCTACTTGGCTACCCTCGTATGGAGATTGCTATAGGGGTAGACGATCCGAGGACCACCGGAGCGTCGGAATCACATGAAAACTTGTATGTGCCCCTAGCACATGTGTGTGGGAGTGGTGAAAGGTTGGTAGGTGCCATGCATAGGACCCAGGTGTGACCCCCCTTCCCGGACATGCATTAACGCTTGGAAAAATCCTGGACCTGTACGTGGAAACTCCCGCCGCCGGACAACCGAAGCCTAGAATGTGGCAAAGTGGGCCCAACCTTTGCTATCAATGTACATATGTCCTAAAAAAACCAAAACAAGTATAAAGGTCTACCGGGCTACCCTCGTACGGAGATTGCTATAGGGGTAGACAATCTGGGCCCCTAGTATAGGGTTTCGCCGGAGGAAGATCACCGGAGCGTCGGAATCACATTATAACTTGCTTGTGCCCCTAGCACATGTGTGTGAGAGTGGTGCAAGGTTGGTAGGTGCCATGAATAGGCCCCAGGTGTGACCCCCTTCCCGAACATGCGTTAATGCTTGGTAAAATCCTAGATCTCTATACGTGGAAACTCCCGCCGCGGGACAACCAGGGACTAGAATGTGGCAATGTGGGCCCAAACTTTGCTATCCATGTACATATGTCCTAATCAAACCAAAAAAAGTAGAAAGGTCCACATGGCTACCCTCGTACGAAGATTGCTATAGGGGTGGACGATCCGGGGCCCCTAGTCTAGGGTTTCGCCGGAGGAATACCACCGGAGCGTCGGAATCACATGAAAACTTGCATGTGCCCCTAGAACATGTGTGTGAGAGTGGTGCAAGGTTGGTAGGTATCATGCGTAGGCCCCAGGTGTGACCCCCTGAAGGAAATATGCCCTAGAGGCAATCATAGAGATGATTGTATTTCATGTGTATCCATGAGTTATTATAATGTTCCTTGAATATCCATATACCAGGCAACTTGTATTGATTGGAAATTATGTGAATTGTTTGTGAAACTCTTTACTTGTATGGTTATCTAATAATTATCCCTAGTCGGAGTTCATGCGAGGACACACGTGAATATTAGACTAGCACATCAATTGGTTAATGACTATGTTTCGCAAGTCATTGACATGGAGATGTCAAACCAATGATATGGACACATGTTATGAACATGGGGTTGGACTGACCCAACATGAGACTAGCAATAATACTTGCAGCTCTCTCTACACATCGTGTACGTTTTGTCCTTAGACCTGAGATTGTCGCATGTACTTGAGATGTGGATCGACCTACTTTGGGGCTATCAAACACTACTCCGTAACTGGGTAGTTATAAAGGTATCTTTCGGGTTTGTCCTGATACATGCTGCAAGGCATCGGTCAATCAAGATGGGATTTTCCCCTCTCTACTTGAGAGAGATATCTCTGGGCCCCTCGAGTGATCGGATCCAGAAATGCATGGCCGTGCTACATATGGTTAAGAGTTAACCTAGTAAAGGGATTCTGAATCACAGTATCGAGAAAGAGAGGTCAGCTTAGAGCTAGACCAAATATCGTGAGGCAAAGGGAAAGACATGTACTCAACCTTGTGATGGTTCGTCCGAATGATCTTTATATGCGTTTAGGAGTTGGCACGTCTTGCTAGAGGCCGCTACCAACTATTGACGGAGTAAGTGTACTCGCGTCTTGTCTATACGTGTATGAACCTATAGGGTCACACACTTTAGGGGCTGGAAGCCTAATGAGGATTGGATCCGAATTAGACCAGGCTTAGGCTGCTAATGGGCTGCTAATGTAGAAGCCCACCAGGGATGCCTATATAAGAGAGAGTGAGGCGAGCTGAAAAGGAGAGAGCATTCCACCCAGCCGCCACTCCTCTTCCGCCTGTGTTGGACGCGCAGACCTAGCAGTCTGGCGTGTGACGGCTTCCACTCCGGACGTGTGGATACCTCGGAGGTGCTGCATCTGTAGCACTTGGACGAGCCGCGCAAAGGGGAGCTGCTCGTGGGACGAGGACGAGGAGGAGACGTAGAACATCTACACTGCCGCAACGTGCTTCATTGAGTTACGCACATGCGCGTCTAGCGGTAATCCCGTGATTTATGACAATAGTATTCCTGGTGGACGCGGTAGAAAATTTTGATTTTACGCTAGTGTAGCCTACCCGTTACCCTTCAGTGGTATCAGAGCCGATGCTATTCAGTCATAGGTTCGGGAAGTTTGCATATGGTGATATGTAGATTGATATGAATGATATGATCGTTTGTATGGCGGTGTTTCTGGATTGATCTATGATCTTACTTTCTGTGATCGTGATTCTAAGGTCGTCGAACGACTTACCCCTACCGGTCGGTTTCCGCCATCGGGGTAGACAGTGACACATAAATCCTTCTGAAGCTCGCGAAGATCAATATGATTGATTGAATCGGGAATTAGATCTGAATCGACGTACCGTGATCAAAGGAGTTTGGTCGAATCGGAACTATGGTCGGTTTATGGTAAATTGGATTTGCCGATCAAAATCCTTAAAGAAAATTGTATAGATTTGATCTCTCATTTTTCACAATCCTTAAAGAAAATCCTTAAAGGTACCGCGAGGGGCGCTGCCCCTTCGAACCCCGCAGGGGGAGACCCCCTAGACCCCCCTTAGTCGTAGCCCCCTTTTTGTATCTCGTTAAGTTTCATAGGTGGTACAATTTCACATGATCCGGTAGAATGCGATTCTATGCACAACTTGTTTTTGCAGGATTTATGTGATCAGTATGGCCCAAAAATGTATGTGATGCATGTATGTATTTTTCATGACCTGCGTGTCGTGAGTTGGGCAACACGGCTGGAGCCATATGTGTTGTCAATTATTGTAATGGCCTGCGTGCCAACTTGTGATGATCCCAATACAATGTAATTTTGATTACTAGATGTTAGGAGTAATAGCTTGTATTAGTTCTTGGAGAACTCATCACTTGGAGGATGGCTCGCATAGAGCATGAAGATGGAGATCATCATGGTGGACAGGTTCTATGGCGATGGAGATCACCATGAGAAAATGGGCCATACTGTATCACATCTATGTGAATGCTATTCTTATACGTTTTACTACTATGCATGCTTAGATGATAGAAGTAGAACGATCCCTCACAAAGTTTAAGTTAAACCATGCCCTCCCAACCAAACCTTGCACCATCCTATGCCCTGTACAATTGTTGGTGGGTCTATGAAATTAGGGTGCCACGGTTTTCCTTGGCTGGATGGGTTTGTATCGGATACCTACACGCATAAGGGTTGGTGAGCTTAACAAGGTCATCTTAACAGTTAAGGACCTTGGGGCATAAAGGTTGGGCGCCTAGTTTTGACATAGAGATGTGACCCAACAACAAGAGTCATATGTGATATGATTAGCAAAGGTTGCTTACCGATTTACCTTGTCTTCTAGCAGTGATGCTAAAGCTCACTAGTCGACTTGTTAATTGTGGATCTTGAATCACTTAGTATCAATAGAGGGATGTTGATCTAAGTGGGAGTATATGCTATTAAATTGTTTAATATGTTTTACTCTTTCATGGTTACATGGCTTAGTATTTTGCATATTTTTTTGTTGTAGATCAATGGCACCGAACAATTCATCACCTTTTGCTTTGCGTTCGATTCTTGAAAAGGATAAACTAAATGGAACAAACTATTCAGACTGGGTCCGTAACCTGAGAATTGTTCTCAAGGCTGAGAAAAAGGAAACTGTTCTGGATACCCCAATCCCGGATGAACCTGCTGATAATGCAACTGCTACCCTTAAGAATGCCTACAAGAAAGCATGTGATGAATCTCTTGAGGTCAGTTGTCTTATGCTTGCATGCATGGAACCTGATCTTCAAAACCAGTTTGAGGATCAGGAAGCGTACGATATGATCGTTGCGCTTAAGGACATGTTCCAGACTCAGGCTAGGACTGAGAGGTACAATGTCGCTAAGTCCTTTGTGGAATGCAAGCTGGCAGAGGGAGCAGCTGTAGGCCCCCATGTGATCAAAATGGTTGGTTATAGTCAGACTTTGGAAAAGCTTGGTTTTCCATTAGGCCAAGAGTTGGCCACTGACTTCATTTTGGCATCTCTTCCATCTAGCTATGGGCATTTCATTTCGAACTACCATATGCATGGGGTGGAGAGGGGCCTTAATGAATTATGTGGGATGCTGAAAACAGTAGAATGTAACATTAAGAAGTGTGCAGGGCATAGCCATGTGATGGCTGTGCAGAACAAGCCTAGCTTCAAGAAAAAGGGCCCTTCTTGGCAGAAGAAGAAGGGCAAAGCTAAGGATACGATCCCTAAGCCAAACCCTGCACCCAAGCAAAAGGTTGGTCCTGCAGGAGACACTGAGTGTTTCTTTTGTCACGAATATGGCCACTGGAAGAGAAACTGCAGCAAGTACCAGGCTTCTTTGAAGAAAAGTGGAAGTAAGAGTACTTCCCACTCAGGTACACTTGTTGTAAATGTTGTGGACATTTTTCTCGCAGATTCTTATGTTAACTCTTGGGTATTTGATACCGGATCGGTTGCTCATGTTTGCAATTCGATGCAGGGGCTAATAAAGACTAGAGAAGTGCAGAAAGGCGAAGTGGATTTTCACGTCGGAAATAAAGCAAGGGTTGCTGCATTGTTTGTCGGCGTCATGCAACTTCACCTTCCGTCAGGATTTATCATGGAGTTGAATAATTGTTATTACATTCCTAGTATGGGTCGAAACATTTTATCACCTTCATGTTTGATGAGGTATGGTTATTCATTCGCGAGTACAAACAATGGTTGTGTAATCTCTAAGAATGCTATGTTTGTGGCTGATGCTCCCATTGTGAATGGGTTATTTATTTTAAATCTTGATAATGCATGTGTTTACAATGTTAGTGCTAAAAGGCTTCGGCCAAATGATTTGAGTCCTACCTATCTATGGCATTGTTGTTTGGGGCATATAAGTGAAAAGCGCATGAAGAAGCTCCATGGTGATGGTCTTCTAACTTCGTTTGATTTTGAATCATACGAGACATGTCAAGCTTGTTTACTTGGAAAGATGACCAAGACGCCTTTTACGGGGTTTCCCGAGAGAGCGACAGACTTGTTGGAACTCAGACATACTGATGTATGTGGACCAATGAGCATGACAGCCAGAGGAGGATATCACTACTTCATTACTTTCACTGATGATTTCAGTAGATATGGCTATGTCTACTTGATGAAGCATAAGTCTGAAACTTTTGAAAAGTTCGAAGAGTTTCAAAATGAGGTAGAGAATCAACGTGGCAAGAAAATAAAGGCCTTGCGATCTGATCGCGGAGGTGAATATTTGAGTCACAAGTTTAGCAATCATCTTAAGAGTTGCGGAATTGTTCCATAGCTCACGCCGCCCGGAACGCCACAAAGAAACGGGGTCTCTGAACGGCGTAATCGAACTTTGTTGGACATGGTTTGATCGATGATGAGCCAGTCGGATTTACCATTATCATTTTGGGGTTACGCGCTAGAAACAGCAGCTTTCACACTAAATAGGGTACCATCTAAATCCGTAGTTAAGACACCATATGAGATGTGGACTGGAAAGAATCCTAGTTTGTCTTTTCTAAAGATTTGGGGTTGTGATGCATTTGTCAAGCGACTTCAGTCGGACAAGCTAACACCCAAATCAGATAAGTGCATTTTTGTGGGATACCCAAGGGAAACCTTAGGGTATTACTTCTACAACCGAGAAGAAGGCAAAGTGTTTGTCGCTCGTAGTGGTGTTTTCCTAGAGAAAGAGTTTCTCACAAAGGGAACGAGTGGAAGGTCGGTGCGACTTGAAGAAGTTCAAGATGAGCCAGTCAGGGATGCTTCTACGAGTGATGCTATTGTAGCAGAACAAGTTGAGGAACCCGTGGCAATAGAAGCACCACAGCCACGAAGGTCGGCGAGGCTACGCGAAGCGCGAGAGTTATTGTTGTTAGACAATGATGAGCCTGCGACCTATGCAGAAGCGATGGTGGACCCAGACTCTGAGAAATGGCTGATTGCCATGAGATCCGAGATAGAGTCCATGGGAGACAATCAAGTTTGGAACTTGGTTGACCTGCCTGATGGTTTTAAAGCCATCAAGTGCAAGTGGATCTATAAGAAGAAGATTGATATGGATGGAAATGTTCACATCCATAAAGCTCGACTTGTTGCAAAAGGTTTTCGACAAGTTCAAGGAGTTGACTACGACGAGACTTTCTCGCCCGTAGCGATGCTTAAATCTATACGGATCATTCTAGCCATTGCTGCACATTTCGATTATGAGATATGGCAGATGGATGTCAAGACGGCTTTCTTAAATGGAATCCTTTCTGAGGACGTGTATATGATGCAGCCCGAAGGTTTTGTCGATCCAAACAATGCTGGAAAGGTATGCAAACTTCAAAAGTCTATTTATGGGCTGAAGCAAGCATCTCGGAGTTGGAACATTCGATTTGATGAAGTTGTAAAGGAGTTTGGCTTCACCAAAAACGAATAAGAACCTTGTCTGTATAAGCAAGAAAATGGGAAATCACTTGTGTTTCTAATCTTATATTGGATGACATATTATTGATTGGAAATGACATTCCTATGCTCGAGTCTGTTAAGACCTCATTGAAAAATAGTTTTTCTATGAAGGACTTGGGAGAAGCGGCATATATTCTGGGTATCAAGATCTATAGAGATAGATCAAGGAGGCTAATTGGATTAAGCCAGAGTACGTACATTGACAAAGTGTTGAAACGGTTCAGCATGGAAGAGGCTAAGAAGGGGTTCTTGCCTATGTCTCACGGCATTAAACTCAGCAAGACTCAGTGTCCTTCGACCACTGATGAGCGAGAACGCATGAGTAGGGTTCCATATGCTTCGGCTATTGGATCCATCATGTATGCAATGACATGTACTCGCCCAGATGTTTCCTATGCTCTAAGTGTTACGAGCAGATACCAGGCTGATCCAGGTGAGATTCACTTGACAGCGGTAAAGAATATCCTTAAGTACTTGAGAAGGACTAAGGATATGTTCCTAGTTTATGGAGGTGAGGTTGAACTCAGTGTAAAGGGTTACACAGATGCGAGTTACCTTAATGACTCAGATGAGTCGAAATCGCAATCAGGTTATGTGTTTGTCATGAATGGTGGTGCTGTGAGCTGGAAAAGTTCCAAGCAAGATACAGTGGCCTCCTCTTCAACAGAAGCTGAATATATTGCTGCCTCGGAGGCTGCAAAGGAAGCTGTTTGGATTAGGAATTTCCTGATCGCTCTTGGTGTGGTTCAGGGCTCGTCCAATCCCTTGGACGTTTATTGTGACAACAATGGTGCTATTGCACAAGCCAAAGAACCTAGACAGCACCAGACGAACAAACATATTCGCATGCGCTACCATCTGATTCGTGAGTTCATTGATGAAGGTAGTGTCATGTTATGCAAAATACATACGGACTCAAATGTTGCTGATCCCTTGACTAAGCCACTCCCGCAGCCTGCGCATGAAGCGCACACAAGAGCAATAGGTATTAGATACTGTCTAGATTGACTCTAGTGCAAGTGGGAGACTGAAGGAAATATGCCCTAGAGGCAATCATAGAGATGATTGTATTTCATGTGTATCCATGAGTTATTATAATGTTCCTTGAATATCCATTACCAGGTAACTTGTATTGATTGGCAATTATGTGAATTATTTGTGAAACTCTTTACTTGTATGGTTATCTAATAATTGTCCCTAGTCGGAGTTCATGCGAGGACACACGTGAATATTAGACTAGCACATCGATTGGTTAATGACTATGTTTCGCAAGTCATTGAAATGGAGATGTCAAACCAATGATGTGGACACATGTTATGAACATGGGGTTGGACTGACCCAACATGAGACTAGCAATAATACTTGCAGCTCTCTCTACACATCGTGTACGTTTTGTCCTTAGACCTGAGATTGTTGCATGTACTTGAGATGTGGATCGACCTACTTTGGGGCTATCCAACACTACTCCATAACTGGGTAGTTATAAAGGTAGCTTTCGGGTTTGTCCTGATACATGCTGCAAGGCATCGGTCAATCAAGATGGGATTTCCCCCTCTCTACTTGAGAGAGATATCTCTGGGCCCCTCGAGTGATCGGATCTAGAAATGCATGGCCGTGCTACATATGGTTAAGAGTTAACCTAGTAAAGGGATTCTGAATCACAGTATCGAGAAAGAGAGGTCAGCTTAGAGCTAGACCAAATATCGTGAGGCAAAGGGAAAGACATGTACTCAACCTTGTGATGGTTCGTCCGAATGATCTTTATATGCGTTTAGGAGTTGGCACGTCTTGCTAGAGGCCGCTACCAACTATTGACGGAGTAAGTGTACTCGCGTCATGTCTATACGTGTATGAACCTATAGGGTCACACACTTTAGGGGCTGGAAGCCTAATGAGGATTGGATCCGAATTAGACCAGGCTTAGGCTGCTAATGGGCTGCTAATGTAGAAGCCCACCAGGGATGCCTATATAAGAGAGAGTGAGGCGAGCTGAAAAGGAGAGAGCATTCCACCCAGCCGCCACTCCTCTTCCGCCTGTGTTGGACGCGCAGACCTAGCAGTCTGGCGTGTGACGGCTTCCACTCCGGACGTGTGGATACCTCGGAGGTGCTGCATCTGTAGCACTTGGACGAGCCGCGCAAAGGGGAGCTGCTCGTGGGACGAGGACGAGGAGGAGACATAGAACATCTACACTGCCGCAACGTGCTTCATCGAGTTCCGCACCTGCGCGTCTAGCGCTAATCCTGTGATCTATGACAATAGTATTCCTGGTTGACGCGGTAGAAAATTTTGATTTTATGCTAGTGTAGCCTACCCGTTACCCTTCACCCCCTTCCCGGGCATGCGTTAACGCTTGGTAATATCCTGGATCTATACGTGGAAACTCCTGCCACGGGATAATCTGGGCCTAGAATGTGGTAAAGTGGGCCCAACCTTTGCTATCCATGTACATATGTCCTAAAAAACCAATACAAGCAGAAAGGTCCACCGGGCTATCCTCATATGGAGATTGCTATAGGGGTAGACGATTCGGGGCCCCGGTCTAGGGTTTCGCTGGAGGAAGACCACCAGAGCGTCAGAATCACATGAAAACTTGCATTTTCCCCTAGCACATGTGTGTGAGAGTGCTGCAAGGTTGGTAGGTGCCATGTGTAGGCCTCAGGTGTGACCCCCTTCCCGGATATGCGTTAACGGTTGGTAAAATCCTGGATCTGTACGTGGAAACTCCCGTCGCTGGACAACTACGGCATAAAATGTGGCAAAGTGGGCACAACCTTTGCTCTCCATGTAGATATGTCCTAAACAATCCAAAATAAGTAGAAAGGTCCACTGGGCTACCCTCGTATGGAGATTGCTATAGGGGTAGACGATCCGGGGCCCCCGGTCTAGGGTTTCGCTAGAGGAAGACCACCGGAGTGTCGGAATCACATGAAAACTTGCAAGTGCCCTTAGCACATGTATGTGAGAGTGGTGAAAGGTTAGTAGGTGGTATGCGTAGGCCCCGGGTGTGACACCCCTTCCCGGACATGCATTAACGCTTGGTAAAATCCTGGATCTGTATATGGAAACTCCCACCGCGGGACAACCAAAGCCTAGAATGTGGCAAAGTGGGCCTAACCTTTGATATCAATGCACATATGTCCTAAACAAACCAAAACAAGTATAAAGGTCTACCGGGCTACCCTCGTACGGAGATTGCTATAGGGGTGGACGATCCGGGGCCCTCGGTCTAGGGTTTCGCCGGAGGAGGACCACCGGAGTGTCGGAATCACATGAAAACTTGCATGTGACCCTATCACATGTGTGTGAGAGTGGTGAAAGGTTGGTAAGTGCCATGCGTAGGCCCCAGGTGTGACCCCCTGCCAGGACATGCGTTAACGCTTGGTAAAATCCTGGATCTCTATGTGGAAATACCCGTCGCGCGAAAACCGGGGCCTAGAATGTGGCAAAGTGGGCCCAACCTTTGCTATCCATGTACATATGTCCTAAACAAACCAAAACAAGTAGAAAGGTCCACCGGGCTAGCCTCGTACGGAGATTGCTATAGGGCTAGACGATCTAGGGGCCCCGGTCTAGGGTTTCGCCGGAGGAAGACCACCGGAGCGTCGGAATCACATGAAAACTTGCATGTGCCCCTAGAACATGTGTGGTCGAGTGGTGCAAGGTTGGTAGGTTCCATGCGTAGGCCCCAGGTGTGACCCCCTTTTCCGGACATGCATTAACGCTTGGTAAAATCCTGGATCAGTACGTGGAAACTCCCGCCGCGGGACAACCCGGGCCTAGAATGTGGCAAAGTGGGCCAAAACTTTGCTCTCCATTTACATATTTCCTAAACAAACCAAAACAAGCAGAAAGGTCCACCGGGCTACCCTCGTATGGAGATTGCTATAGAGGTAGACGTTCCGGGGCCCCCGTTCTAGGGTTTCGCCGGAGGAGGACCACCAGAGCATCGGAATCACATGAAAACTTCTATGTGCCCCTAGCACATGTGTGTGGGAGTGGTGAAAGGTTGGTAGGTGCCATGCATAGGCCACAAGTGTGACCCGCCTTCCCGGACATGCGTTAACGCTTGGATAAATCCTGGACCTGTACATGGAAACTACCGCCGTGGGATAACCGAGGCCTAGAATGTGGCAAAGTGGGCCCAACCTTTGATATAAATGTACATATGTCCTAAACAAACCAAAACAAGTAGAAAGGTCCACCGGGCTACCCTCGTACGGAGATTGCTATAGGGGTAGACAATTTGGGGCCCCTAGTCTAGGGTTTCGCTGGAGGAAGATCACCGGAGCGTCGGAATCACATTAAACTTTCATGTGCCCCTAGCACATGTGTGTGAGAGTGGTGCAAGGTTGGTAGGTTCCATGCATAGGCCCCAGGTGTGACCCCCCTTCCCAGACATGCGTTAACGCTTGGTAAAATCCTGGATCTCTATACGTGGAAACTCCCGCCGCGGGACAACCGGGGACTAGAATGTGGCAATCTGGGCCCAACCTTTGCTATCCATGTACATATGTCCTTATCAAACCAAAACAAGTAGAAAGGTCCACCGGGTTACCCTCGTACGGAGATTGCTATAGGGGTGGACGATCCGGGGCCCCCGGTTTAGGGTTTCGCCGGAGGAATACCACCGGAGCGTCGGAATCACATTAAAACTTGCATGTGC
This sequence comes from Avena eriantha, assembly GCA_910589775.1. NCBI lineage: Eukaryota > Viridiplantae > Streptophyta > Magnoliopsida > Poales > Poaceae > Avena > Avena eriantha. The sequence continues at coordinate 15,255 of CAJUXJ010001256.1, forward strand.
CCCTAGCACATGTGTGTGAGAGTGGTGCAAGGTTGGTACGTGCCATGCGTAGGCCCCAGGTGTGACACCACTTCCCGGACATGCGTTAACGCTTGTTAAAATCTTGGATCTATACGTGGAAACTCTGGCCGCTGGACAACCAGGGCCTAGAATGTGGCAAAGTGGGCCCAACCTTTGCTCTCCATGTACATATGTCCTAAACAAACCAAAAGAAGTAGAAAGGTCCACATGGCTACCCACGTACGGAGATCGCTATAGGGGTAGACGATCCGGGGCCCCCGGTGTTGGGTTTCACAGGAGGAAGTCCACCGGAGCGTCGGAATCACATGCAAACTTGCATGTGCCCCTAGAACATGTGTGTGATAGTGGTGAAAGGTTGGTAGGAACCATGCGTAGGCCCCAGGTGTGACCCTCCTTCCCGGACATGCATTAACGGTTGGTAAAATCCTAGATCTGTACGTGGAAACTCCCACCGCGGGACAACTGGGGCCTAGAATGTCTCAGAGTGGGCCCAACCTTTTCTCTCCATGTACATATGTCCTAAACAAACCTAAACAAGTAGAAAGGTTCACCGAGTTACCCTCGTATGAAGATTGCTATAGGGGTAGCCGATCCGGGGCCGCAGGTCTAGGGTTTCACCGGAGCAAGCCCACTGGAGCGTCGGAATCACATGAAAACTTGTGTGTGCCCCTAGCACATGTGTGTGAGAGTGGTGCAAGGTTTCTAGGTATCAGGCGTAGGCCCAAGGTGTGACCCCCTTCCCGGACATGCGTTAACGCTTGGTAATATCCTGGATCTGTACGTGGAATCTCCCGCCACAGGACAATCTGGGCCTAGAATGTGGAAAGTGGGACCAACCTTTGCTATCCATGTACATATGTCCTAATCAAACCAATACAAGCATAAAGGTCCACCGGGTTATCCTCATACTGAGATTGCTATAGGGGTAGACGATCCGGGGCCCCGGTCTAGGGTTTCGCTAGAGGAAGACCACCAGAGCGTCGAAATCAGATGAAAACTTGCATGTGCCCCTATAACATGAGTGTGAGAGTGGTGAAAGGTTGGTATGTGCCATGTGTAGGCCCTAGGTGTGACCCCTTTCCCGGACATGCGTTAACGCTTGGTAAAATCCTGGATCTGTACGTGGAAACTCCCGTCGCTGGACAACTACGGCCTAGAATGTGGCAGAGTGGGCCCAACGTTTGCTCTCCATGTAGATATTTCCAAAACAAACCAAAATAAGCAGAAAGGTCCACCGGGCTATCCTCATATGGAGATTGCTATAGGGGTAGACGATTCGGGGCCCCGGTCTAGGGTTTCGCCGGAGGAAGACCACCAGAGCGTCAGAATCACATGAAAACTTGCATTTTCCCCTAGCACATGTGTGTGAGAGTGCTGCAAGGTTGGTAGGTGCCATGTGTAGGCCCCAGGTGTGACCCCCTTCCCGGATATGCGTTAACGGTTGGTAAAATCCTGGATCTGTACGTGGAAACTCCCGTCGCTGGACAACTACGGCATAAAATGTGGCAAAGTGGGCACAACCTTTGCTCTCCATGTAGATATGTCCTAAACAATCCAAAATAAGTAGAAAGGTCCACTGGGCTACCCTCGTATGGAGATTGCTATAGGGGTAGACGATCCGGGGCCCCCGGTCTAGGGTTTCGCTAGAGGAAGACCACCGGAGTGTCGGAATCACATGAAAACTTGCAAGTGCCCTTAGCACATGTATGTGAGAGTGGTGAAAGGTTAGTAGGTGGTATGCGTAGGCCCCGGGTGTGACACCCCTTCCCGGACATGCATTAACGCTTGGTAAAATCCTGGATCTGTATATGGAAACTCCTGCTGCGGGAGAACCAAAGCCTAGAATGTGGCAAAGTGGGCCAAACCTTTGATATCAATGTATATATGTCCTAAACAAACCAAAACAAGTATAAAGGTCTACCGGGCTACCCTCATATAGAGATTGCTATAGGGGTAGACGATCCGGGGCCCCCGGTCTAGGGTTTTGCCGGAGGAGGACCACCGGGGCGTCAGAATCACATGAAAACTTGCATGTGACGATAGCACATGTGTGTGAGAGTGGTGAAACGTTGGTAGGTGCCATGCGTAGGCCCCAGGTGTGAAGCCTTCGTCGACATGCGTTAACGCTTAGTAAAATCCTGGATCTGTATGTGGAAACACCCGTCGCGGGACAACCGCGGCCTAGAATGTGGCAAAGTGGGCCCAAACTTTGCTATCGATGTACATATGTCCTAAACAAACCAAAACAAGTAGAAAGGTCCACCGGGCTAGCCTCGTACGGAGTTTGCTATAGGGCTAGACGATCTAGGGGCCCCGGTCTAGGGTTTCGCCGGAGGAAGACCACCGGAGCGTCGGAATCACATGAAAACTTGCATGTGCCCCTAGAACATGTGTGGTAGAGTGGTGCAAGGTTGGTAGGTTCCATGCATAGGCCCCAGGTGTGAACCCCCTTCCCGGACATGCGTTAACGCTTGGTAAAATCCTGGATCTCTACACGTGGAAACTCCCACCGCGGGACAACCGGGGACTAGAATGTGGAAATGTGGGCCCAACCTTTGCTATCCATGTACATATGTCCTAATCAAACCAAAACAAGTAGAAAGGTCCACCGGGCTACCCACGTACGGAGATTGCTATAGGGGTGGACGATCCGGGGCTCCCAGTCTAGGATTTCGTCGGAGGAATACCACCGGAGCGTAGGAATCACATGAAACCTTACATGTGCCCCTAGCACATGTGTGTGAGAGTGGTGCAAGGATGGTACATGCTATGCGTAGGCCCCAGGTGTGACACCACTTCACGGACATGCGTTAACGCTTGTTAAAATCCTGGATCTATACGTGGAAACTCCCGCTGCGAGACAACCGGGGACTAGAATGTGGCAATCTGGGCCCATCCTTTGCTATCCATGTACATATGTCCTAATCAAACCAAAACAAGTAGAAAGGTCCACCGGGTTACCCTCGTACGGAGATTGCTATAGGGTAGACGATACGGGGCCCCCGGTCTAGGGTTTCACCGGAGGAATACCACCGGAGCGTCGGAATCACATGAAACCTTACATGTGCCCCTAGAACATGTGTGTGAGAGTGGTGCAAGGTTGGTAGGTGCCATGCGTAGGCCACAGGTGTGACCCCCCTTCCCGGACATGCGTTAACGCTTGGAAAAATCCTGGACCTGTACGTGGAAACTCCCGCCGCGGGACAACCGAAGCCTAGAATGTGGCAAAGTGGGCCCAACCTTTGCTATCAATGTACATATATCCTAAACAAACCAAAAAAAGTAGAAACGTCTACCGGGGGGCTACCCTCGTAAGGAGATTGCTATAGGGGTAGACAATCTGGGGCCCCTGGTCTAGGGTTTCGCCAGAGAAAGATCACCGGAGCGTCAGAATCACATTAAAACTTGCATGTGCCCCTAGAACATGTGTGTGAGAGTGGTGCAAGGTTGGTAGGTGCCATGCATAGGCCCCAGGTGTGACCCCCCTTCCCGGACATGCGTTAACGCTTGGTAAAATCCTGGATCTCTATACGTGGAAACTCCCGCCGCGGGACAACCGAGGACTAGAATGTGGCAATGTGGGCCCAACCTTTAATATCCATGTACATATGTCCTAATCAAACCAAAACAAGTAGAAAGGTCCACCGGGTTACCCTCGTACGGAGATTGCTATAGGGGTGGACGATCCGGGGCCCCTGGTCTAGGGTTTCGCCGGAAGAATACCACCGGAGCGTCGGAATCACATGAAAACTTGCATGTGCCCCTAGCACAGGTGTGTGAGAGTGGCGCAAGGTTGGTACGTGCCATGCGTAGGCCCGAGGTGTGACACCACTTCCCGGAGATGCATTAACGCTTGTTAAAATCCTGGATCTATACGTGGAAACTCCCGCCGCTGGACAACCAGGGCCTAGAATGTGGCAAAGTGGGCCCAACCTTTGCTCTCTATCTACATATGGCCTAAACAAACCAAAACAAGTAGAAAGGTCCACATGGCTACCCTCGTACGGAGATCGCTATAGGGGTAGACGATCTGGGCCCCCGGTCTAGGATTTCACTGGAGGAAGACCAACGGAGCGTCGGAATCACATGAAAACTTGCATGTGCCCCTAGAACATGTGTGTGAGAGTGGTGAAAGGTTGGTAGGAACCATGCGTAGGCCCCAGGTGTGACTCTCCTTCCCGTACATGCGTTAACGGCTGGTAAAATCCTAGATCTGTATGTGGAAACTCCCACCGCGGGACAACTGGGGCCTAGAATGTGTCAGGGTGGGCCCAACCTTTTCTCTCCATGTACATATCTCCTAAACAAGTAGAAAGGTCCACCGGGTTACCCTCGTACGAAGATTGCTATAGGGGTAGCCGATCCGGGGCCGCCGCTCTAGGGTTTCACCGGAGTAAGCCCACTGGAGCATCGGAATCACATGAAAACTTGCTTGTGCCCCTAGCACATGTATGTGAGAGTGGTGTAAGGTTGCTAGGTATCATGCGTAGGCCCAAGGTGTGACCCCCTTCCCGGACATGCGTTAACGCTTAGTAATATCCTGGATCTGTACGTGGAAACTCCCGCCACAGGACAATCTGGGCCTAGAATGTGGCAAAGTGGGCCCCAACCTTTTCTATCCATGTACATATGTCCTTAACAAACCAATACAAGCAGAAAGGTCCACCGGGTTATCCTCATACGGAGATTGCTATAGGGGTAGACGATCCGGGCCCCCGGTCTAGGGTTTCGCCAGAGGAAGACCACCAGAGCATCGGAATCAGATGAAAACTTGCATGTGCCCCTAGAACATGTGTGTGAGAGTGGTACAAGTTTGGTAGGTGCCATGTGTAGGCCCCAGTTGTGACCCCCTTCCCGGACATGCGTTAACGCTTGGTAAAATCCTGGATCTGTACGTGGAAACTCCCGTCGCTGGACAACTACGGCCTAGAATGTGGCAACGTGGGCCCAGCCTTTGCTCTCCATGTAGATATGTCCTAAACAAACGAAAATAAGTAGAAAGGTCCATAGGGCTACCCTCGTACGGAGATTGCTATAGGGGTAGACGATCCGGGGACCCCGGTCTGGGGTTTCGCCGGAGGAAGACCACTGGAGCGTCTGAATCACATGACAACTTGCATGTGCCCCTGGCACATGTGTGTGAGAATGGTGAAAGGTTGGTAGGTAGCATGTGTAGGCCCCAGGTGTGACACCCCTTCTTGGACATGAATTAACGCTTGGTAAAATCCTGGATCTTTATATGGAAACTCCCGCTCCGGGACAACCAAAGCCTAGAATGTGGGAAAGTGGGCCAAACCTTTGATATCAATGTATATATGTCGTAAAAAACCAAACCAAGTATAAAGGTCTACCGGGCTACCCTCGTACAGAGATTGCTATAGGGGTAGACGATCCGGGGCCCCCGGTCTAGGGTTTCGCCAGAGGAGGACCACCGGAGCGTCGGAATCACATGAAAACTTGCACGTGACGATAGCACATGTGTGTGAGAGTGGTGAAAGGTTGGTAGGTGCCATGCGTAGGCCCCAGGTGTGACCCCCTTCCTGGACATGCGTTAACGCTTGGTAAAATCCTGGATCTGTATGTGGAAACACCCGTCGCGGGACAACCGGGGCCTAGAATGTGCCAAAGTGGGCCCAACCTTTGCTATCCATGTACATATGTCATAAAAAAATCAAAACAAGTAGAAAGGTCCACCGGGCTAGCCTCGTACGGAGTTTGCTATAGGGCTAGACGATCTAGGGGCCCCGGTCTAGGGTTTCGTCGGAGGAAGACCACCGGAGCGTCGGAATCACATGAAAACTTGCATGTGCCCCTAGAACATGTGTGGTAGAGTGGTGCAAGGTTGGTAGGTTCCATGCGTAGGCCCCAGGTGTGACCCCTTTTTCTGGACATGCGTTAACGCTTGGTAAAATCCTGGATCAGTTCGTGGATACTCCCGCCGCGGGATAACCCGGGCCTAGAATGTGGAAAAGTGGGTGAAAACTTTGCTTTCCATTTACATATGTCCTAAACAAACCAAAACAAGCAGAAAGGTCCACCGGGCTATCCTCGTACGGCGATTTCTATAGAGGTAGACGTTTCGGGGCCCCTGGTCTAGGGTTTTGCCGGAGGAAGACTAACGGAGCATCGGAATCACATGAAAACTAGCATGTGCCCCTAGCACATGTGTGTGAGAGTGGTGCATGGTTGGTACGTGCCATGCGTAGGACCCAGGTGTGACCCCCCTTCCCGAACATGCGTTAACGCTTGGTAAAATCTTAGATCTGTACGTGGAAACTCCTGCCGCGGGACAACAGGGGCCTAGAATGTGGCAAAGTGGGCCCAAACTTTGCTCTCCATGTACATATGTACTAAACAAACCAAAACAAGTAGAAAGGTCCACCGGTTTACCCTCGTACGGAGATTGCTATAGGGGTAGACGATCCGGGGCCCCCGGTCTAGGGTTTCGCCGGAGGAAGACCACCGGAGCGTCGGAATCACACGAAAAATTGCATGTGCCCCCTGCACATGTGTGTAAGAGTGGTGAAAGGTTGGTAGGTTCCAGGCGTGGGCCCCAAGTTTGACACCCCTTCCCGGACATGCGTTAACGCTTGGAAAAATCCTAGATCTGTACGTGGAAACTCCCGTCGCGGGACAACCGGGGCCTATAATGTGGCAAAGTGGGCCCATCCTTTGCTCTCCATGTACATAAGTCCTGAAAAAACCAAAAGAAGTAGAAAGGTCCACCGGCCTACCCTCGTACGGAGATTGCTATAGGGGTAGACGATCCGGGGCCCCCGTTCTAGGGTTTCGCTCGAGGAAGACCACCGGAGCGTCGGAATCACATGAAAACTTGCATGCGCCCCAAGCACATGTGTGTGAGAGTGGTGAATGGTTGGTAGGTTCCATGCGTAGGCCCCATTCCCGGACATGCGTTAACGCTTGGTAAAATTCTGGATCTGTACGTGGAAACTCCCGCTGCGGGACAACGGGGGCTAGAATGTGGCAAAGTGGGCCCAAACTTTACAATACATGTACATATGTCCTAAAAAAACGAAAACAAGTAGAAAGGTCCACCGGGCTACCCTCGTACGGAGATTGCCATAGGGGTAGACGATACGGGGCCCCCAGTCTAGGGTTTCGCCGGAGGAATACCACCACAGCGTCGGAATCACATGAAAACTTGCATGTGCCCCTAGCACATGTGTGTGAGAGTGGTTCAAGGTTGGTAGCTGCCATGCGTAGGCCCCAGGTGTGACCCCCTTCCCGGACATGCGTTAACGCTTGGTAAAATCCTGGATCTGTATGTGGAAACTCCCGCCGCGGGACAACCAAAGCCTAGAATGTGGCAAAGTGGGCCCAACCTTTGCTACAATGTACATATGTCCTAAACAAACCAAAAGAAGTATAAAGGTCTACCAGGCTACCCTCGTATGGAGATTGCTATAGGGTTAGACGATCCAGGGCCCCCGGTCTAGGGTTTCACCGGAGGAGGACCACCAGAGCGTCGGAATCACATGAAAACTTGTATGTGCCCCTAGGACATGTGTGTGAGAGTGGTGCAAGGTTGGTAGGTGCCATGCGTAGGCCCCAGATGTGACCCCCCTTCCCGGACATGCGTTAAAGCTTGGAAAAATCGTGGACCTGTACATGGAAACTCCCGCCGCGGGACAACCGAAGCCTAGAATGTGGCAAAGTGGACCCAACCTTTGCTATCAATGTACGTATGTCCTAAACAAACCAAAACAAGTAGAAAGGTCTACCGGGCTACCCTCGTACAGAGATTTCTATAGGGGTAGACAATCTGGGACCCATGGTCTAGGGTTTCGCCGCAGGAAGACCACCGGAGCTTCGGAATCACATGAAAACTTGCATGTGCCCCTAGCACGTGTGTGTGAGAGTGGTGCAAGGTTGGTAGGTGCCATGCATATGCCCCAGGTGTGACCCTCTTCCCGGACATGCGTTAACGCTTTGTAAAATCTTGGATCTCTATACGTGGAAACTCCCGCCACGGGACAACCGGGGACTAGAATGTAGCAATGTGGGCCCAACATTTGCTATCCATGTACATATGTCCTAATCAAACCAAAACAAATAGAAAGGTCCACCGGGTTACCCTCGTACGAAGATTTCTATAGGGGTAGACGATCCGGGGGCCCCGGTCTAGGGTTTCGCCGGAGGAATACCACCGGAGCGTCGGAATCACATGAAAACTTGCATGTGCCCCTAGCACATGTGTGTGAGAGTGGTGCAAGGTTGGTACATGCCATGCATAGGCCCCAGGTGTGACGCCCCTTCACGGACATGCATTAATGCTTGGTAAAATCCTGGATCTGTACATGGACACTCCCGCCGCTAGACAACTAGGGCCTAGAATGTGGCAAATAGGGCCCAACCTTTTCTCTCCATGTACATATGTCCTAAACAAACCAAAAGAAGTAGAAACATCCACATGGCTACCCTCGTACGTAGATTGCTCGGAATCCGGGGCCCTCGGTCTAGGCTCTCACTGGAGGAAGACCACAAGAGCATCGGAATCACATGAAAACTTGCATGTTGTCCTAGAACATGTGTGTGAGAGTAGTGAAAGGTTGGTAGGTGCCATGCGTAGGACCCAGGTGTGACCCTCCTTCTAGGACATGCGTTAACGGTTGGTAAAATCCTAGATCTATACGTGGAAACTCCCACCGCGGGACAACTGGGCCTAGAATGTGTCAGAGTGGGCCCAACCTTTTCTCTCCATGTACATATGTACTAAACAAACATAAAAAAGTAGAAAGGTCCACCGGGTTACCCTCATACGAAGATTGCTATAGGGGTAGACCATCCGGGGCCCCCGGTCTAGCGTTTCACCGGAGCAAGCCCACTGGAGCGTCGGAATCACATGACAACTTGCGTGTGCCCCTAGCACATGTGTGTGAGTGTGGTGCAAGGTTGGTAGGTATCATGCGTAGGCCCCTAGGTGTGACCCCTCTTCCCGGACATGCGTTAACGCTTGGTAATATCCTGGATCTGTATGTGGAAACTCCCGCCACGGGACAATCTGGGCCTAGAATGTGGCAAAGTGGGCCCAACCTTTGCTATCCTTGTACATATGTCCTAAACAAACCAATACAAGCAGAAAGGTCCACCGAGCTATCCTTGTACGGAGATTACTATAGGGGTAGACGATCCGGGGCCCTGGTCTAGGGTTTCGCCGGAGGAAGACCACCAGTGATATGGTGTGGCCCGATCTTCTCAGTAAGCGGATGGCGATGATGATGGTGGATGATAGATAACTAGTGCGTAGCTATGATCTCTCCCGCTCGATCCCTGATGCCAGCGCAACAGATCTCGAACCTTGTAGGATATTCACAACACCACACTCTTACGCGCGCAAGCGTGGCCACGAACGGTAGTATGCAATCTACTAATTCTCAATGGAACAACATATCACACTCAATTATAGTTGGTAGATTTGAACATAGGGTAATTCCGGTGGTTCTATGAAAGAAACAACTCTAAAATATTTTAACGTGGTCTAAACCCTAACTTGTGAAGGCTACGGAGGTTTATATGAGGGCTGGGGCGTTCTCCCCTCTAAACGGGCCTAAAAACAGCCATAACTTGGCCCAAACTGACTCGGTTCGACTCAAACTGACACATACCGACCCATATATGGGTTCCGCGTTATTAGCACGCAGTCCAAACGTCGTGGAACACCTCAAACATGTAATTCTTGGTGCGCCATCTCTCTCTCTCTTACTCATACGTGATTTCCTCATTGCCTCCTAGTGCGCATGCCTCCCGCTCCTCCCTCGCGCACTTGTTGATATTGGAAATCAGCGCTTGTCCTTCTTGCTGCAACTCTCCTCCTCCTCGCGCAACGCTTGTGTTATCAATAAACCTGATCATACAAAGATGCATACACTTAGGTAGTATAAAGTTCTCATTAAGTAAAACATCAGGTTCAATTAGGAATGAATTCACCTGATAGTCATTATTGATTTGACACAATATTTCCTTCTAGTTCAGGCAGTCAGAATCATCATAATCCCTGTATATATCCTCATCAACCAGAGCGTCGCAATCACATGAAAACTTGCATTTGCCCCTAGCACATGTGTGTGAGAGCGGTGAAAGGTTGGTAGGTGCTATGTGTAGGCTCCAGGTGTGACCCCCTTCCTGGACATGCGTTAACGCTTGGTAAAATCCTGGATCTGTACGTGGAAACTCCCGTCACTGGACAACTACGGCCTAGAATGTGGCAAAGTGGGCCCAACCTTTGCTCTCCATGTAGATATGTCCTAAACAAACCAAAATAAGTAGAAAGGTCCACAGGGCTACCCTCGTACAAAGATTGCTATAGGGGTAGACGATCTAGGGCCCCCGGTCTAGGGTTTCGCCGGAGGAATACCACCAGAGCGTCGGAATCACATGAAAACTTGCATGTGCCCCTAGCACATGTGTGTGAGAGTGGTGAAAGGTTGGTAGGCACCTTGCGTAGGCCCCAGGTGTGACCCCCCTTCCCGGACATGCGTTAACACTTGGTAAAATCTTGGATCTTTATGTGGAAACTTCCTCCATGGGACAACCGAAGCCTAGAATGTGGCAAAGTGGGCACAACCTTTTCTACAATGTACATATGTCCTAAACAATCCAAAAGAAGTATAAAGGTCTACCGGTCTACCCTCGTATGGAGATTGCTATAGGGGTAGACGATTCGGGGCCCCCCGGTCTAGGGTTTCGCCGGAGGAGGACCACTTGAGCGTGGGAATCACATGAAAACTTGTATGTGCCCCTAGAACATGTGTGTGGGAGTGGTGAAAGGTTGGTAGGAGCCATGCATAGGCCCCAGGTGTGATCCCCCTTCCCGGACATGCGTTAACGCTTGGAAAAATCATGGACCTGTACGTGGAAACTCCCGCCGGGGGACAACCGAAGCCTAGAATGTGGCAAAGTGGGCCCAACCTTTCCTATCAATGTACATATGTCCTAAACAAAACAAGTATAAAGGTCTACCGGGCTACCCTTGTACGGAGATTTCTATAGGGGTAGACAATCTGGGGCCCCTGGTCTAGGGTTTTTGCCGGAGTAAAACCACCGGAGCGTCGGAATCACATGAAAACTTGCATGTGACCCTAGCACATGTGTGTGAGAGTGGTTCAAGGTTGGTAGGTGCCATGCATAGGCCCCAGGTGTGACCCCCCTTCCCGGACATGCGTTAACGCTTGGTAAAATCCTGGATCTCTGTACGTGGAAACTCCCGCCACGGGACAACCGGAGACTAGAATGTGGCAATGTGGGCCCAACCTTTGCTTTATATGTACATATTACCTAATCAAACCAAAACAAGTAGAAATGTCCACCGGGTTACCCTCGTACGGAGATTGCTATAAGGGTAGACGATCCGGGGCCCCCAGTCTAGGGTTTCGCCGGAGGAATACCACCGGAGCGTCGGATTCACATGAAAACTTGCATGTGCCCCTAGCACATGTGTGTGAGAGTGGTTGCAAGGTTGGTACGTGCCATGCGTAGGCCCCAGGTGTGACACCCATTCACGGACATGCGTTAACGCTTGGTAAAATCCTAGATCTGTACGTGGAAACTCCCGCCGCTGGACAACCAGGGCCTAGAATGTGGCAAAGTGGGCCCAACCTTTGATCTCCATGTACATATGTCCTAAACAAACCAAAACAAGTAGAAAGGTCCGCATGGCTACCCTCGTACGTAGATTGCTATAGGGGTAGACGATCCGGGGCCCCTGGTCTAGGGTTTCACTTGAGAAAGACCACCGGAGGGTCGGAATCACATGAAAACTTGCATGTGACCCTAGAACATGTGTGTGAGAGTGGTGAAAGGTTGGTAGGTGCCATGCGTAGTCCCTAGGTGTGACCCTCCTTCCCGGACATGCGTTAACTGTTGGTAAAATCCTAGATCTGTACGTGGAAACTCCCACGACGGGACAATTGGGGCCTAGAATGTGTCAGAGTGGGCCCAACCTTTTGTCTCCATGTACATATGTCCTACAAAACCTAAACAAGTAGAAAGGTCCACCGGGTTACCCTCGTACGATGATTGCTATAGGGGCACACGCAAGTTTTCATGTGATTCCGGCTCTCAAGTGGGCTTTCTCCGGTGAAAGTGGTGCAAGGTTGGTAGGTATCATGCGTAGGCCCTAGGTGTGACCCCCCTTCCCGGACGTGCGTTAACGCTTGGTAATATCCGGGATCTGTGCGTGGAAACTCCCGCCACGGGACAATCTGGGCCTAGAATGTGGCAAAGTGGGCCCAACCTTTGCTATCAACGTACATATGTCCTAAAAAAAACCAATACAAGCAGAAAGGTCCACCGGGCTATCCTCGTACGGAGAATGCTATAGGGGTAAACGATCCGGGGCCCGGTCTAGGGTTTCGCCGGAGGAAGACCACCGGAGCGTCGGAATCACATGAAACCTGCATGTGACCCTAGCACATGTGTGTGAGAGTGGTGAAGGTTGGTAGGTGCCATGCGTAGGCCCTAGGTGTGACCCCCCTTCCCGGACATGCGTTAACGCTTGGTAAAATCCTGGATCTATACGTGGAAACACCCGCCGCGGGACAACCGGGGCATACGATGTGGCAAAGTGGGCCCAACCTTTGCTCTCCATGTACATATGTCCTAAACAAACCAAAAGAAGTAGAAATGTCCACATGGCTACCCTCGTACATACATTGCTATAGGGGTAGACGATCCGGGGCCCCCGGTCTAGGGTTTCACTTGAGGAAGACCACCGGAGCATCGGAATCACATGAAAACTTTCATGTGCCCCTAGAACATGTGTGTGAGAGTGGTCAAAGGTTGGTAGGTGTCATGCATAGGCCCAGGTGTGACCCCCCTTCCGGGACATGCGTTAACGCTTGTTAATATCCTGGATCTGTACGTGGAAACTCCCGCCACGGGACAATCTGGGCCATGATTGTGGAAAAGTGGGCCCAACCTTTGCTATCCATGTACATATGTCCTAAACAAACCAATGCAAGCATAAAGGTCCACCGGGCTATCCTCGTACGGAGATTGCTATAGGGGTAAACGATCCGGGGGCCCGGTCTAGGGTTTCGCCGGAGGAATACCACCAGAGCATCGGAATCACCTGAAAACTTGCATGTGCCCCTAGCACATGTGTGTGAGAGTAGTGAAAGGTTGGTAGGTGCCATGTGTAGGCCCCAGGTGTGACCCCTTTCCTGGACATGCTTAACGCTTGGTAAAATCCTAGATCTGTACGTGGAAACTCCCGTCGCTTGGACAACTAGGGCCTAGAATGTGGCAAAGTGGGCCCAACCTTGCTCTCATTTAGATATGTCCTAAACAAACCAAAATAAGTAGAAAGGTCCACAGGGCGACCCTCGTACGGAGATTGCTATAGGGGTAGACGATCCGGGGCCCTCGGTCTAGGGGTTTTGCTGGAGGAAGACCACCGGAGCGTCGGAATCACATGAAAACTTGCATGTGCCCCTGGCACATGTGTGTGAGATGGGTGAAAGGTTGGTAGGTGGAATCCGTAGGACCCAGGGTGACACCCCTTCCCGGGGATGCGCTAACGCTTGGTAAAATCTCTAGATCACTACATGGAAACTCCCGCCGCGAGACAACCAAAGCGTAGCAAATATGGCAAAGTGGGCCAAACCTTTGATATCAATGTACATATGTCCTAAAAAACCAAAACAAGTATAAGGTCGACCGGGGCTACCCTAGTACGTAGATTGCTCTAGGGGTAGACGATCCGGGGCCCCCGTCAAGGGTTCGCAGGAGGAGGACCACCGGAGCGTCGGAATCACATGAAAACTTGCATGTGACCCTAGCACATGTGTGTGAGAGTGGTGAAAGGTTGGTAGGTGCCATGCGTAGGCCCCAGGTGTGACCCC